>JAXQQM020090969.1:0-22313 GCA_034641835.2 Pinus albicaulis | reverse complement strand
CAAGCCACGGCCACTTTGAGTCTCAAGTGATGCCATTCAGACTAACCAATGCACCAACTACTTATTAGAAAACGTAGCAAGAAAGGCTAAATTTTACTTGTGCCTCAGTCAAATTTAGTAATTTAATTTCCCACATCAGTAAGATGACTTGGATTGTAGTTAACTTGTGTGACATGGATTTATCTACCATTTTACTTAGTAAATTAGAGTTATAGGCTAGAAGTAGATTTATGCATGTGATAATCGATAAAATTTAGTAACCTAATCTAGTTATTATCAGTTTGACTCAGTTAACTGAGGTAAAACACCTAGTTGAGTCAATTGAATATAAGTTGAGTGGTAGAATTGTTGTTAACTCAGTGATCACTCAGTTAAACTAGTCAATCAACTAAAAATATCCCATACACTCATGGAATTGAAATTTCCTAGCTGGAGTAGAGGAAACGACACATTGTTATTATCAATTGTATACTAGTTGAGTGTACAGAGCTTGGAATTGAGCAGGTGAATTAGTCCTTGGGAATTATGCAATAAAATAGGAGAAAATTCCTATCTTTTAGGAGCTAATTTCCTCCAAGATTGTGCAAGGAAATAGGAGCAAGTTGGGGCCTTGAATTGGCTCGGTGTTGGCTAGATCCGTACAATTAATAGGAGAAAACGTTTACAATGGAGGGTGTGCTTTAGGATCGAAGCAAGACATTGTAACAGTTTATCATTCTCATTTGATTAATGAAAAGAAACGAATGGGTTTTTCCCAGTTGGGTTCCCCTGTAAATCATTGTGTTCTTGTGATGTTTTAATGGTTGAAATCATTGTATGTGTTTCTAAATTGTGATTTCCATTCCATAGAATAGTAAAGGAAATTTGCAATCTCTTGTTTTCAGTTCAAATAAATCAACAATAGAAAAATTCTATTAATTTATACATAGTATTAGAACATAAATCACACTATAAACCATTCAATAGAGATTCTCCTTCAGAGATTTTGATTTTTAGATTCAATGAAGCAAATTTTATTCCATGTGGAAAAATGTCTTTTAATGTATTCTTATTGGAGTATGCCCTTCAGATACACTCGAATTTCATAGCTTGGAAGGATAAGATGGAAGCAGTTCTCGATGATAATGGTGTGTTGGTACATCAAAACTAAAATTCCAAAACCAGTTGCATCAAATGTGCAACAGTTAGCCCAATGGAAGAAGGATACGACAAAATCCAGGAGGATCATTCTGGAGGGTGTGAGATACGACATAGTCTCAAATTCAAATGGAAAGGAGAATACCTTTGCTTTGTGGAATATCCTCACTAAGCTATTCGAAAATAGCAGTAATGCCAATAAATTGGCATTGAGGGACAAGTTCAGAAACATCCATTTTCAAAAAGGAGAAACCACTCCACATCACCTCTCCAGGTTCACTTAATGTCGATATGAGCTTGGAGGAATTGATTCCCTCTTCATAAATAGTGAGCCTAGCCCTCCTAGGCCTTCCAAAATATTAACATAGCTACCAGGAATTTGTAAATGGAAAGGAAAAATTTCCAAATTGGTAGAGATTATGGTCCGATCTAGTGCAAGAAGAAATTTGAAGTAACACTAGAGATAGAGTAAAATCAAAATATGAGGAGGGCGAGTATCTCTCCTTGGTTGGAGAGGGAAAGAAGGGCAAGGGAAATAAGGCCAAAATAAAACCATATTCCATATGGAACAATGGAAAGAAGAAGGATTTGGGCAAGATAAAATGTTTTCGTTTCCATGAATTCAGACACTATGCAACAACGTTTCCACACAAGAATCCTAACAAGAATCCTTCAGGAGGAGTAGGATGTGAAGCACTTGCCTCACAATTCAAATTAGACTTCACCCTAATTGCATGCATGGCCAACACTATGATGGGGAGTGAGTGGTATCTAGATTTAGGTTCCTCATTCCATATGACAGGATGCAAATAATTCTTCACTAGAATATAGGAGAAGGATATCTAGATGCACATAGAACTTGGGGATGACGAGAAATATGATACCAAAGGAATTGGTATCGTAACCTTTTAAGAGGGAGTAAATCTCTCACCTTCTTATAAAATATGTTATGTATGTACCTGGGCTGAAGTAGAACTTGATCTTTGTAGCTGTATTGGAGGATCATGGCTATGATGTTGTTTCAGTAAGGGGGAAGCACTTCTAAGAAATGTAGCTACCAAGAAGATGAAAAATATTTGAGTTCGAGTGAAGAATATCTACAAATTTGAGATGGAAGCTTGTGATGCACTTAGTAACAAGGAATGAGAAGTGAAAAGTCAGGATGTTGGATAAATCTGGCATAGGCGCATGGGATGCTTACACCAAAGAGCCTTAAAAATCATGTAGTCGATCACCAACAGTCTCCCGAAATGCACCCTTGCCCAACATGATGTTTGAAAGGGATGCACATTAAGGAAATATGTAAAATCCACCTTCCAGGGCCGAGATAACAGAGCGAGAGAGATCTTGGAGCGAGTCCACTCTAATGTATGTGGATCATTTTCTACAACCTCTACAACAAAACAAATGTATTATGCTATTTTTGTTAATGAATTTTCAAGAAAATGTTAGATATTCTTCACGTGGAAGAAGGATGAAGTTTTAACAAAATTTGTTGAATTCAAAGCATCAGTTAAAAAGGAGACTGGTAAGAAACTAAAATCCATGAGAAGTGACAATGGAGGAGAATTTGTTTCCAGCACCTTCATGGAATTTTGTGCCAAAGAGGGTATTAGAAGAGAACTAATAGTATCCTATAACCCACAACAAAATGGGGTGGATGAAAGGAAAAACAAAAGCATAGTGGGAGAAAAAAGAGCCATGTTACATGATCAAGGGCTGCCATTGCATCTATTGGAAGAAGCATGAAATGCCACAATTTATTGTCAAAATATGACCCCTCATAAAATACTTGGCATGATCACACATGAAGAAGATTTCTCTGGGAGGAAGCCAGATGTATCTTATTTCATAATTTTTGGAGCTACTATGTATTTTCAGGTCTCCAAGGATAACAAGAAGAAACTCGAGCCTGTAACTACGATGGGAGTCTTTGTAGGATACACAGAGACACCACATAACTATAAGATATATTTTACCTCACTCAGGGTGAAAATAGAGAGGATATATGTCAAATTTTATGAGGAGAAGGCTATGAGATTCTCTGTAGAGTGAGAGCTAAGTATCCCACCAAAGGAGGAAAATTTAGTTCCTAAGCAGGATCTTGATGGATAGCTTCAGGAGGTTGTGGATCATCCACATGTAGAGGAGCATAAAATAGGCAGAGTGGAGGAACCCACTCAAACATAATATTATAGAGAGAGGAGAAAGAGAACCAAAGAAGATGATAGATTGATATAGGATGCATGGGAGAATGTGGGAGATCCTTCATCTCAACGCAGCCATAGGAGGCCACCAGACATGTACACTGGGTAAATGGCTCTCATGATAGAGCTCATTGAGTTAAAGCCCTCTTCATTTGAGGAAGTAATTTCTCAACCAATGTGGGTTAATACCATGGTAGAGGAGTATGACTCCATCATGGAGAACAATGTATGGGAGGTATTTTTGAGGCCAAATAATAAGTCAGTGGTTGGTTATAGATGGATCTACAAAGTGAAGCATGCAACTGATGGGAGCATCAATACGTGTAAGGTTATATTTGTGTACAGAGGCTTCTCCCAAGTAGAGGGAGTGGAATATGAGGAAAAAATTTCTCCAATGGAAAGATATTCCTCAATTAGATCCATTCTAGCATTAGTTGTGTAGACGGGGTGGAAAATCCACCAGCTGGATGTGAAGACTTCCTTTCTCAATGGTTTTGTTGAGGAGGAAATTTACATAGAGCAGTCAGATGGATTTGAGACATATGACAGTGAGACACATGCTTGTAGACCCAGGAAAGCCATTTATGGTATCAAACAAGCACCCTGAGCATGGTATACTTAGATCGGCACATATCACAGTGGATTGGGCTTCACCAAAATTGAAACATATGCCAACCTATATCAAATTGTAGTAGATGGAAAGTTGCTTATATTGGTTTTGTATGTTGATGACTTGATTCTTATAGGGGATGAGAAATTGATCTTCTCTTGCAAGGAGGACCTTGCGAGAGAATTTGAGATGGGATACATGACCTTAATGCATTACTTCCTTGGGTTGGAAGTGTGGCAGGGTGATGGTGAGTTGTTTGTGAGTCAAGGGGAGTATGCCTATGAAATACTTCAGATATTTCACATGGATAACTACAAGCATATGGACTCACCTCTAGATACAAACTAGAGGAAGGAGAGTGCTTCGTCAAGAGAGGCAGTAGATGCTAGCATCTACAGATGGCTTGTGCGATCTTTGATGTATCTAGTGAATGCAAGGCCCAACATATGCTATGCAGTTATTGGAAGGAAAAAAAAATGTGTTGAGGTACGTTAGAGGAAAAAATAAGTATGGGTTATGGTACAAGAGGACAAAGGGATGCAACTCCAAGGCTTCACCGATGTAGATTGGGTAGGGAGTCGATTTGGTAGGAAAATTACTTCAGGTGTTATCTTTAGTGTTATGTCTGCAGTAATTTCCTGGTATAGAAAGAAATAAAGGTCCGTGGCACTCAACTCAACATAGGTTGAATACATGGCTGCAAGTCAAGCACCATGTGAAGCCATATGGATGAGGAAAATACTTGTGGGTCTTTTCAATCAACAAATGAATCCAAGAGTGATTTATTGTGATAATAATAGTTTTATCAAACTCTCTGAGAATCCATTATTTCATGACAGATCTAAGCACATTGATATCAGGTACCATCACTTGCGGTATTGTGTGCAAAGGAGATGATTCTACAGTACATTTCAACTGAGAAGCATGATGTAGATATATTGAGAAAGGCATTTTCAAGAGGAAAAATAAAATTCCATAGGTGCAGGATAGGGGTGGTGTAAAATCCCTTTATTTCTAAGAGGAAGTATTAGAAAATGTAGCAATAAAGGCTAAATTTGACTTGTGACTTAGTCAAATTTAGTAATTCAATTTTTCACATCAGAAGGATGACTTGGATTGTAGTTAACTTGTGTGACATGGCTTTGTCTGCCAATTTACTCAGTAAATTTGAGTTATAGCTATAATTAGAGTTATGCATGTGATGATTGCTAAAATGTAGTCATCTAATTTATTTATTTTTAGTTTGACTCATTTAATTGAGCTCAAACACCTAGTTGAGTCAGTTGATGATCAATTACGTAGTAGAATTGTTGTTAACTTAGCGATCACTCATTTAAACTAGTCAATCAACTAAAGATATTACATGCATGGAATTCAAATTTCCTATCTGAAGTAGAGGAAAATGCATATTGTAATTATCAATTGTACACTAGTTGAGTGTACAAAGCGTGGCATTGAGTAGGTGAATCATTCCTTGGGAATTGCGCAAGAAAATAGGAGAAAATAAAATTCCTATATTTTAGGAGCTAATTTCCTCCAGGATTGTGAAAATAAATAGGAGCAAGATGGGGCCTTGAATTGGCTAGGTGTTGGCTAGAGCAGGACAGTCAACAAGAGAAAAAGTTTATAGTGAAAGGTGTGCTTCAGGATTGAAGCAAGACATTGTAATAGTTTCTCATTATCATCTGATTAATGAAAAGAAGTGGAGGGATTTTTCCCAATTGGGTTTTGTTGGTGTCCAAGTGTGAATGATATTATTCAACCATTTCCCACCTTAATTATCAATCCAGGATGTGTTTGGTTATTGGAAGGCTAACATGCAAAGTATATGCAGATAACAATTACACAATTCCATATCAATCACGAATTCAATAGACTATGCAAAACAACAACCCACTGTAACAACAATGAAATGATAACAACAATCAAATGTAAATAGTGACTAGATTCACTGTCTTATGATTCACAACAATCAAATTAAATTCTTACAACAATAAAGTAAAGATGTGATACAATAAAAGAAACTAACACACACATTAATTCAATAGCACCTGGTCAGGAGAGTGAGCCCAACTCCCTGATCGGGGTTGTGATAAAAATCACAAACTCAAGAAAAGATAAGAAACATAGATTGCATTAAACGAAAACAAAGTACTGTTACAGGCTCTCAATTCGCTCATAATCTAACCTCCTCTACACAACTTTGTAACCTCACTTATACAAATTATTACATTAACAGTTCATGAAATTACATCAGCTATTTGCCTAAATTTACATAGTGGTTGTGATAAAAAAAAACGAATGCAAAAGATAGCAGAGAGATAAATCAGAAGTTCTTCCATCGTTGCAGTGCTGTCCTAAGACAATGTTGCCAACTTGATGGCTTTCCCCATAATTATGAACTTGGTCATCCAACCTCTGAATCTGCAACAATAATGAATTTAGCTAGCCACTTTGGTAATAATCCCCTATGACTATGCTTCATTGACTAAATAATCCATAAATACATGACAAGAGGTATACCTGTGCGGTTTAGGACATAAATTGACTGCTAATGATACATATGAGGAAGGTGAATATGATAAAAAGGTAGGTAAAGATGTGCAAGTTTAGCTCCCAACAGGTTCCCCAATAAATAATTGTGTTATTGTGGTTTTTTAATGGTTTCATGTGTTTCTAAATTGTGATTTCCATTCCACAGAACAATAGAGTAAATTTTCAATCTCTTCTTTTCAGTTTGAATATGTCACTAGTATCAAATTTATATCAATTTCTACACTAATTTTCAAGGTACCATGAATAAAAGTAAAAAGTTTCAAACCCTATTTTTTCTTTTCTTTTATGAAATCATGATTTACAATGTGAAAATGAAGGGCCACCTTCATTGCTTAGTAGTTGTTGTTGAAATCCCATGGGTAAGTTCTTTATTTATGAATAAATCCAATATATTCAGTATATTTGGGGCACATTATTAGTAAGTAGGTTGTGAAAATGGACCACACTAAAATTAATGCAATTATGAATTGGCCAAATATAAAAAATGTGAAGCAATTAAGAGGATAAAATGAGCTCTGCAATTTCTATATGAAGTTTATCAAAGGCTTCTGGGGTCTCATGGCACGCTTTACAAATCTAACCAAGATGCCATTTTTTAGCTTGTTAGAGGTAGAAGAAAAAAAAATATATGAAGAATATAGTAACATCTATCCACATCATTATAAAATATGATTCTTCTTGCATTATTTTTATAGTTGTGATCACGAAAAATCAATAACCTATTTCTTATGAAAGTAGGAAGTTCATTGATAAATAAAATATGTCATGCATTTTTTCAAGAAAATGCATGCCATAGAAAATTTTAAGTAGTGTCTGTTGGGACAACATTTCATTATATATAAGAAACAGATCATAAAATTTTGGAGTACCCCTTAGCTCAACAGAACTTAAGTGGAAGTGAACTCAAGCAGTTAGCAAGTTGTAAGTGTACAACTTTGAGATTCAATGTAAAAAAAGGAATCAAAAACATGGTGGAAAAATCATTATCCTCGGTACATGATATTCCCACCATATCCATAAAAAAATAGGATGGATAGAAGAGATAATTGCTAAATATTTCAAGGTTGAGATGATTCTATAATGCATAAACCTAAAAAGACAAAAATGATGACAACAATTATTCAATTTCAGGTGATATCATTCTATATGAAAATAAAATATACCTTATTACTAACTCTAAATTCAATGTATATATCCTTTAATAAATACATTCCTCTCCTTATGCTAGCCATGTCGAGTTTTCAAAACTTATTTATGCATCAAGAATATATTATTTTGGAAAATTTTAAAAACGGATGTAAAATATTTTTATTTTGGGGTGGGAGTTGGGGGGGGGGGGGGCGCGCGCGGGGGGGGGGTGGACACTGGTAGGAATCACTTAAATTCCAAGAACTAGTTTCATCCTTAACCAATGGACGGATTGAAACTTTTAACAAATGTTTGGAGGGATACCTCTGAAACTGTGCTACTTACCATTGATCCTCAAGAATAAAATGGTTGCACCTAGTATAATATTGATCGAACACATCATACCATATGTCCATTGGTATGAAAAATTTCAAGGCTTTGTACAATTATGGCCCTTGATTGATTTGTTAGCCTCTTGAAGAGGACCAAATGCCAGTTGTTCCTTACCTAGTATCTCAACATTACTTTATAACTTATGGACACACCAAGGATTAGGCCCTTATTCTTTAGATGATAGAGCCCATTAGGTCTAAGTTTTGAACCTAGGAGCTCTGATAGCACTTTGTAACACAACCCTGAACAAGAGATGGTTACCATTTTTTTTTTATGATTAATATTGTAAGCCTTCATCCAAGGAGTGATTACATCATTCCAGTTTATGTACTTAACTTTAAAAGGATGAATTATGTTGTGGATCCTTGAAAATTTCTTCTTGTTTGGGTCTTAGAGAAATTTTTTATGATATTTATTGTATGGTTTTCTAAATTGAGGGTGAATTCCATGTTTCTTGAGACTCGTGGACCTTAAATTTTAAATCCAAAATGTTTTCGTCTTTAGACTTGGTTATGGTCTTGCTTTTCTTCCCCAAACCACAATCAAGAGAACACAAAATCATTGATAGATAAATATTTTGGAGCACTATAACTGGCCACTACATTTTTAGTAAGATATTGATATTTTTTATGGACTTTAGAGTGCTACGAGATAACATGCAACAACATGTGATCGCGTGGATGAGAAATTGTTGAAGATGAAGGCCACTCACGTAATAATGCAACAAGTGGCTTACAAATGATCTATTATAATTATATTATTATTTCGAGCAGCCCCACATTCATTACCAAACCAACACACAACCATAAGAACACTACCAAAAGTCTTAATTTTCTCTTCCTGTCATTTCTCGGAATTAACGTACAGTAAAATTTTCTTGCAAAAGGGAGGGAATAATGTGCTATAGTTTTCTTTGTTTAGATCAACATTATAAGTATTGAAATAAATAATTCAAATCTTTTCTTTTCCTTCATTTTATGCCTTTCCAACAACTATAAAGTTATGAACCATGATGTATTTGAAGAAAATGTGACAAGGTTACTTTTCCTAGGAGGAACCAACATACAAGATACTGATCTTAAGCATGATAAAAGGAAGAGAGAAAATGGATCAAGATTCCATGATAGTTGAATAAACCATCAATGGTAAAAGGGTTATGGTAAGTCAATTTGAAAAATGAGAGAACATTCCCATTAAAATAGGAATTTGAATGGATTTCAAACACAACAAAACACGTACTTATCAAACAAAGCAAATCTAATTTATAATTTCTTCGAACCCACTGATAGAAGAGAGATATCATGGATTAGAAGGAATCCACCACATAAATAAACGGTTTAGCACCGGATGTATAATTTATATGGTTTTTATAGTTAGTTAAGCCACAATTGAAAAGGTTTTAGCATTTAAAAAATGTGATAGTAGGCTCCTGACAGTCAATACATGGAACAAGATCATGTGATGAACTCAAGAATTTCACCCAAGTCTCCTCACTAAATCCTATATGATCACTATAATATTTCCACACAATCCATGAGGCTTTAAGCTTACACATATATGTGTATAGCTTGTCATACTTGATCTCTACAAAACTTTGCAACACCCACAATTATTTGAGCATTATATCAACCCTCTTCCTAAGGTTAGTAATGCCCATAATTCATGAACACTTCAATTTCATATCCAACAAGCATTGAACCAACATCATATGGTATTTCATGTGTGCTCCAATCTTGTATTCATCCTTCAAATAGTTTCCAAATAGCATATGATATATCATGTGTACTCTAGTTATATATTCAACCTACAAACATGTTCCAAACAACATAACTTCTAACATACATGTGAAGATGATAAGTTTGTTGTCTCCATGACTTAATTTATTTCACATAGGATAGGTTAAGAAACCTCTATTGGTGTGTGCAGTTTCAAATGAGTACCCAATGGATCCGTGGACAATTACATGAATTCATACACTATTGTAATGAAATGTTAGTTTCAACACTTCAACAATTAGCTATTCACCATGCAAAACGTATACAACCATGACTTAGATGAAAGCACTTATTCAACACTAGAGAGGTCACAGGCAGTTTTTCTTGCATAAGTTTCATATTTCATATCGAAGATAATAAGATTGATATCCCTATGTAGCATATCGATTAAAGTGTTTTTCCCATTATATAATTGGCATTTGATTAGATGATTTTGTTTAGTCAACATATGAAACACCCATTTACTGTGCCAAAATAAAGCAAATATTGTTGTTAGTAAATATGAATAAATGAATGGTGTAAGAATCAATGTTTGCTAGGTAATGATACAATTATTGGGTTGTGACATTAAATTTTGTTAATTATCTCTATTTTCAGATAACCCAATTCTATTGTATCTATGTTTGCATATAAATAAGGCAAACAATTGGCATATGAACCAACATATTATCTAAGATATTAACCACTAGTAAGCCATTCATCCTACATTAATCAGTCTCAAGTCAGTAAAAATTACCGTGGAATTTTTCCTAAGGAAATCACAACTTTTAATATGGTGGGCATCGGAACGGGGACATAAATTCACCACCCAACCATAGAGAATCTTCTATTTTCTTTCTCATGAAACTATCACCCCCTAGCTTGTGAATATTGTTACAAATTACCACACTACCAAATATACAAGGGATTTCATAGGTCTAACTCACCTCCACCCTTTTGGAATTAAAGTACTCAAATTCGAGCTAGTCCAAAGACTCCATAGGTAGGTAACCTCCACCCACTAGCTAGTGAGGGACTCTATAGGAAAGAAGAATAAAGAAAAAAATCCTCCACCCTCATGTAGTTCAGGGGGTCTAAGTGTCTTCCTCCACCCTAAATCTATTTTTGTAATATCTCTATGAAAATTTGATGACTCTTGATCAAGGAAGGCTCATACAGGGCAACCACTTCCTCCACCCACTAGCCACTGAGGGATTCCAGACGTAAGATCCTCCACCCTCAATTTTTTTTTTGGGACTTTAGAAACATGTTTCCATGAGTATACGTATCACAAAATTTATCCCAAGTTACAATTAACTTGGTATGTGTATCTCATTATAGTAAGGTCAAACAACTCTTCAAAGTTACAACATCCTAATTATGATACTTGTTAGAAACTATTTAACGAAGCAATGAAATACAAAAAATATTGTGGAAACACAAATACAAAGTTTCATAGAATAAGAGAGACAGATATATATATATATATATATATATATATATATATATATATATATACGTGGTTCACCCAATTTGGGCTACTTCCATCGAGAAACAACTAGTCCTTCATTTTATATTATCCAACAAAATGAAGAAATATAACCTACAATAGATCCATTGTAATTTCCTCTTCCCTCTCACACAATATCCTCTCTCTTTCTCACTAAGAATAATAATACACATCCACAATACAATTCCATCATATAAATCGAGGGGTTTCCTTCTAGAGAAAAAAAAACTCTAAATTAAACATAACTTCTACCATTTTATCATCCGCCTAATGAACAACCCAAATTGACTACGAAATTACAATATTTTACATGGAAAAATTTCATCTATTTTTAGCTTCGAGGGATCTTCTCCCAACCCCCGCTAGGGGGAGGGGGGGGGGGGGTCTCCAAACATGAAGCCACAACCCCCCCACCCCAATACGGGATTGGGATCCAAACGCAGCTGAAACAAGACCTCTGAATCACGAAGACAATCAAGCTCCACATCCAACTTATCAATAAATTTATCCCAAATTATAATTATTCTAGTATTCCTATCTCATTATAGTAAGGTCAAACAACTATTCAAAGTTACAACATTCCAATTATGAGACTCACATATGCAAGGCTATATAGGTTAAGTACTAGAAAGGTATATTGACAAGAGGTATGCACTTTGCAACATTTCATTGCAGGCATACAAATTGAAAAGCATATCCAACATATACATGGAGACTACCATATAATTTTCAACTCAAAAAGATGGTAAACACATGGTATCATCAACATGATCTTACCCAACCACCACAATCATATTGTTTATGCAAGCTTACAGGTAATTGTTTCCATGAGAATGTGTATCCATAAGGTATTGTTGACAATGATTTTCCCAACCATGAAATTATTGACACAATGTTCTTATAAAATAAATAATGGATTAAAATTCATCGAAAATATATAATTGTAGCCATGATAATGTATAACTACAACATATTAATGACAGTGATTTTCCCAACCACAAAATTATTGACACAATGACCTTAACAAGGGATTAAACTCACTGCAATCTCGAATACAAGTAGATTCAATTATGCACAATCAACTCAAGAATGTGATACCAAGAGTATGAAGTGAAGTGTTATTTACCTAGTTGTTATGTTGCCCTCAGTATGGCAATCCTCCTTGATATCACGCATAGCACACGATTTGTGCCTCACACCTCTATCTCCCAACAGGAACTCACTGCCTTGTTATGTTTTGGGAACGTATACCCAATTTTTTCTATCTCCTCCTTCACTCTCTCCTTCCTTTCATTGTTCTATCCTTATTTTTTTGTTCCTTTTTACCGATTCTTTTCCCAACTCCATTCCCCATATTTTCTGTTGTTCGCTCTCTCTCTCTAGTTGGTTAGGGTCCAGTCTAACCCAATTCCTCTGGACCAATAAAAAGTGCCCCTTTGTCCTTGGTTTTTATAATTTTTTATGGTGGTTGTCCCTGTCATTCTTGAAAACTAATCCATTTTGTGTCATTTGGACCTTTTGTCCTTTCCTGTTGTTGGCAGGTTTACAACAACCTTATTTTGTTTTTTACATAAATAATAATAATAATAATAATAATAATAATAATAATAAGTAAAAACAAAAATCTATAAACAAATTTTATTGTTTTTCATAAAAATCCCAAAAAATTAAAAGTTTTAGGTAGGAGTTTAGGTTTCTAAAAGTATTTTTAATTAAAACTACGAAAATTCTTGAGCATCCGACTACCCAACTATCTGACCTCCTGACTAGAAGGTCGGGACTACCACCAAAACCTTTGTAAATAATACCGCCCGACTTCCCGACCATTTGACTACAAGAATTGAAGACAAAACCCGACTATTGTGTAGACGAGGTCGGGATGAAATAAATCATCGATTAACAAAAACCAACTGAACATCTACCCTCTCGACTATACGTCTATCCAAATAAAATATTTTTTTCCTTGATTTGTGTGCAGTTCACTTTTTTAAAATAGATTTTGAATTTCTCTCTTTTCACGTTTAATTCATTTGTCTATTAAATCAAAAATAAATTTCTCCGATCCTTTCTTGATTCACGAAAAGAAACCGTTGTATTTCTCTGCAAAAAATTAATGAATAAATTAATTCATGCATTTCTCTTATTTCTAATCAAAATTCATAATTTCCTAGAGTATTTCACCTGAATGAAATTTTTTTAAGCTTGGTTTGGAGGAAAATTTGAATTGAGAAAATACAATATGAGTTACAAAAATTAATGCAATTTTAAATTTCAAATAGAAGAAGCTTATATATGCTTTGTTTTTTTTTTTTATGTTCACATTTCATAGAATGGGGAAAAAAGGAAAATATCTAGCATCAAAACAACAAATGGAGCAAATTAGGGTGAAAATTAAAGAAATGAAGAATCTACAATTGCAGGAGGTCAACTTCAACCCATTCCTCTTATCAGATTCAACTTACAAGAAACAAAAAGAAGGTACGATGAGATGGGTGTAAATTTTTGTTTTCTTTCAAGAAAGAGGATGGTTAAACAACAAAATATATTCTCAAACAAAGAACAATCAGTTTCAAGCAATAAGAGAAACAAGGTTACACAAAGTAGCATCTAGGGCCAAATTTTTTCCTTATTATGACACGGTTTCATGGATTTTTTCTCATACTGATATTAAAACCCGAACAATATCAGACCATCAAAAAAACTGTCATAGCCTCATGGAAAAATTAAGTCCTATTAGCTATATATAAGCTCAGTTCCCCAGAAATCCACCTTAATGTTGATGTCCTTAAGAATTTTCGAGGCACTGTCTTCAAGAAATGTGGAGAGAATTATGACAAAGTGATTGAAGATTTGTTAAGGGAAGAAGATGAAGGTTTCAAGCTCAAAGAAAATAAGGAGTATCCCATAGATATTTTCAAGAAACCCATAAGATTTAATATCAAAATGCTAACTAGATTTTATGGGGAAAAAGATCTTGAAAATTGTACAATCAAATGGATTCCAATAATCCATAGCATTTTAAATGAGTGGA
Organism: Pinus albicaulis; assembly: GCA_034641835.2. Classification (NCBI taxonomy): domain Eukaryota; kingdom Viridiplantae; phylum Streptophyta; class Pinopsida; order Pinales; family Pinaceae; genus Pinus; species Pinus albicaulis. The sequence continues at coordinate 7,987 of JAXQQM020090969.1, read as the reverse complement.
AACGTTTAAATTTGGCTGATATTTTTTCACATAATATCACAAATTATTTAAAGTTGTTATTAGAATCTGCCCCTGGGTACAAACACATTTTCTATGTGTCTGCCTATTTGATAGATATTTTAATTTCCTTATTTCCATTCCCACTCATGAAATGGAATTACCCATCTGATCAACAACTACCCATCTATTGTAGCGGCTACAACCACCCTCCAAATTTTTTCTATTGCTTAGATTTTAGATCCTAACCTTATTTACATAGGATCTTACCTTGCACTGATATCAGGTATCCATACTTTGAATAATTTTTATATTTTAGTTATGCTTGTGTTCACATTCTCTTCACTTAACAAATATTTTCCAAGTCACAAGCTAACCTCCTATCTAAGCCTTGTACAATAGTTCTAGGCTTGCCTCTAGAAACTACACAATTCATGGAGCCATACTTGACCTTGATGTTCAAAATTGTATAGTCATGACTGAAAGTTATCCTTGAGCTTGAAAATTTCACAGTCATGCCAGACAGCCCAATACTGAGCCTAGAAACTGTGCAACCTCTCACTGAGCTCAGAAACTGTGCAGTGCACTGAGACGGGAGCTGCCAATTCTCTGGAACTGCGTAATCCTTCCCGATGATGTGCATGGAAAGTTTTCCCTGAAAAGGAAGAAAAGCTAAAAAAAGAAAAAAACATCCCTAAAATTTATGGATCTATTTTTAGTAACCCAAAGGAAGCACACTTGCTATTTTTGGAAACTATAGCCATGTGTTATTTTTTCCTTGATTTTTGGCATGCGCGTGACATAAACCCTAATTTTCTCAAATCTATTTAATCGAAGCCCCTAGAGCTCATTCTCACACTCGAAATTGGAGCTATAATATTCCTGAGGAGATAAAGGAACCTTCGGTATGATTGTTGTCGCTTTTCCGAGTGAGTTTTGCAGTTATCGTCATTAGTCACTTTTTCTATCGCTTTTTTCTATTTGGATTGCATGAGTGTTGTTTTTCTTGTTTCTTTGCATGCATGATGATGTTTTAAATTACTTTAGCCTGTAGAAGCGTTCTTTCAAGTTATCATTTACCTTTTACAAGTGTCGCATCGATTTCTTCATTTTTGACTCATGGTCGTCGTTGCAGTGACTTTCCACATTGATCTCATTCACTTCTCATTTTTTCAGTTTTCACACTCGATTTGTATTGTTTCATTAATAATTAGTAATATATGCACTCAATCCTTCACCATCTCTTAACTATGCTCATTTTTCACACTTCCCTTGGGAAGATATGCCTTTCCCTTGGCCAGAAATCACATTTCCCAGCTAGGCATTACGCAATCTTGAGGCCCAAGCTCAGAGCTTGGAATTTGGAACTCCACAATTTATAGTATAGGCTGGCCCCATTGTGCAATCCCAGGTCTCAACCCGCACCATTGGCCACTAAGACTGCACAATGCATAGTCTTTCCTAGCTCACTGCCCAGGTTGAACTACACATTGTGTAGTATTAAGCCTCAAGCTTCGACACTGGCTACTGGTACTACACAGTGCACAATCTACTCAACCAGTCAAACCCTCTTCCCAGCAAGGATTGTGCAATCCTTGTGGTCAGATTCCTAGTGTGCTGCATGAACACGTGCTGAAAGTAGTTTTTCTTCTAACTTATATTTTCTTGTCGTTCGTGTCTTTTCTGTCCCACAGGTACAATATTTTTTGATCATATCTATAGAAATCACTTTCAAAATGGAAACTAAGAGATTTTCCTCAAAGGAAGCCATTGAAAGCAGTTGAAAAAGTTCTAGTAAACTTGTCAGTTTATTCAGACACTCATCTATTTGTAGAGAAGGGATCAAAACTGACATGGAAGAAGATAAAAGATGAGTTTATAAAGGAATTTCAGGTGGACTTAGAGGACCGATAGGTGTATCTTAGCATCAAGTGGTTAGGGCTTTACAAGGTTTCATGCAGGTACCCAACCTTCCCATGTGCGGATGTGATTAGTTGGGTTGTCTCAAACACCAATGAGAAAACTATGACATTGAGCAACACCATCAGGCAGAAGCTTGCTACATTCCTAGCAACAGATTTTTAGCATATGTATCATCTTCCTAAGCCAGTGAAGAACATGTACTCATTGTTCTATGACACTCACTGCTATATAAATATAAGAGATATCATCAAGAGTTGGGTGAAGGATCCAACCAAGTTTAGAAAAAAACCCACTCACATGTACAGGACAAAGGCACTCAGGAAGGCTATCAGCTTTTGGTCATACTAGCTTTCCGAATATATGGCCAACCAAACATAAAGACCTTTCCCAAGGGGTGGCTTATCTTATTGAACCAGGTAGTGAACGAGGGGAGGTTTTTCAACTGGTCAGATCTGTTGGTTCATTAGCTAAGAGTCCATGTGACAAACTCAAAGTCCATGTGACAATCTGTCATTTGACAAACTACAAAAAAAGATTTTACAAGCCTGCAGAAAGCACTTCTCAAATGATCATGCATCACCTGCATTCATGAGAGAAAGGGTGATATTGGTAGAAACCAACAAGAATTAAAATTCCATTACCGATGCCATATTGGCCTTCACAGGTGCAGCAAGATATAACACTCAATGTTTGGTGGTCGAGAACAAGCAATTAATGCATAATCTACAGGCACTCTGGAAAGAGAATGAACAACTTCGTGTAACAGTGCATAATGCACCTTATGCATAGGTCTACTGAGAGGAGATAAGAGAAGTGATACTTGCTGAAGTATCTACACTTGGAGACACTATGTGAGACCTTTATTAGGAGTTTGTGACTGTACATAAGGTAGTTTTCTGCTTACATGACTTGCAACAACAGAGCAGAGAGTTTGTCAAGATCCTTAAGAATGTACAAGTTTTGTTATAGGTCAATTTGGGCATCATCCCAAAACACATATCAATATTCATTAGGGTCTATCATACTCTAAATTGGTTGCTACATGCCCTAAAGAAGTCATCACATTGGTGGTCTTCCTTCATGAAAGTTCCACTGCTTAGATGTCAGTTGAAGTGCCCCATTGAGCCACCAATGCACCCCTAGACATCTGTAACTAATTTGTATAGCATCTAATCCCATGAAAAGCTGCATTGCAGAGGATACAGGCCCACTTTAGAGTGCATTGGTCGACTGTGAGCTAATTTTTCATTGGATTTCAGGAATCTTCCCAACCTCTAGTGACTTCTAGAAGTTGTTCTAGCTTTCACCTCATCTGATAGCCTCGAATTTGGAACCCATGAAGTCATTAAACCTCTTATCCTCCTATTCCCATGAAAAAGGAAACCTATTAATCCATTTTTAGGAAATCCATTCAATGATTCATTTATGTCAAAATACCTTCATATACTTATAAATAGAGCACTGAACTTAGTGCACAAGAGAGCAAGAATTTGTGTTAAGTAGAGTTATGCTGGTGAGATCACAACTCTTGGAGGTATTGTTCATGTACTATGATGCTGCTGGATGTGATGATGATGGGACTCAAGCTGGATGAGTGACAACAAATCAATCAATTGGTTGCACTCTTCCTTCTACTTCATAATAAAGACATTTGTTCCTTTCCTAATACACATGTCAATGATGTTATATGTGTATTAATGAGTTTAATCGATTTAATTTGTTTAACTTGAATAGATCGTATTTACTTTATTTTGTTTTTTGTCTTCTGTTTTCCATGGCAGGTATCAATCAAGCGAGTTAAGTTGGATTGAGAATGACGAAGGTGATGGAGGGAGGCGAGGGAAAGTGAAAAGATTACAAGTAGGTTTCTCTCCCTTTATCTATTCATTTTAAGGAAAAGGTTAGGTATCTTTCTTTCTGTTGTTCTAAGCGAACCACCACACTTAGGGAAAGCATACTTATCCATAGGCCGTAAAAACAATTGGCGACCATACTAGGGATCGATGGATCATCCCTGGTGGTATTTTCCTTGTCCATCAACATCTAGTAGACTTCACCTGCTTATTTTCAGTCATTTGAATATGTCTTAGCAAAATTAGTGTGTTTGCTTTCTTTTTTCAGAGAGTCCTCTGGAACCAGCGCACTGTTGGTCTTGACACAGTGCTTTGCATAGCACTGTTGGCTTAGGGACAATGCACTGCAACACACTGTCTCCCTCTCAGGGGTGCATTTCCCCTATGACCAACCAAAATCTATCTATTTCTTCTTTTTCCAATTCATGTCAATGTTTCCTTGCTAAAGTTTTGAGTGATTGATGCCTCTAAAGACCAGTTTTTCTCTACTCTTATTGCCTCACTTTGGATTTTTTTGATCATTGTTTCTTTATGTTTTCTTTATGTTGAATATTTCCAAAGTTAAATTTTACATTTGATCAATTCATTATTTTAGAAAATAGGAATTGTCGTTTAAGTCTTCGTTTCTCTTGAAAGTTTTGAATGATTGTTTGTGCATTAGTTTCTTTTTCGTTTATATAAAATTAAAGGAAATTGAAAATAAAAACATGCATTTGCATATAGGGATTTTGAGTGCTGCTAAAGGAATAGTTTAGGGAAATTGCATTTATATGTGATCATTGTTGATTGCATACAATCTGATTTCTCTATCCCTTGAAATTAGTTTCTCATTATCAAAAATAAATTCGAAACGAATGCTTATCACTCTAATTTCATTCTAGGAATGTTCAATACATCTCATTGTGAACCCAAAAGACAAACTGATAAGCAAGATCAACATAAAATTTATCTGAATTTTATCTAAGTAAGCATTGTAACATTAACAATAACATTTAGAGGTCTAGGCTAGAAGATGTGTTCCAACATTGTTAAAAATAGTAGCTGTCGTTAATTGTATGTGATACATTTAGAGTGTGATACCTCATTCCATGTACATAAGTATATTGGAGCTCGTCCACATCTTTTTGGGTATATCAAGTGGTGTTCTCATACGAAAAGTATAAGGGGATGCTCTCACGGTGTGGTTTCGCATTAGACAATGCTAATATGGATTGGGCCTCCACGTACCTTTGCATATATTTGGGAGGAAAACTTTAGGTTGCTTACCATCCATAGGTAATGGAGTCGACCACCTTGTACCTGTGATACCCCGAACATAACATTCAGGGAGATTTTCTGCATGTACAATAAGTCCATGGTTTACTGAGGTAGTATATTGCAGTTCACAGTTGCTTGGTAAAAATTTTGCCTAGCATTACCCTCTTTTTGTTTTTGTTTTTTGTATAAAATCAATCAGCAATTATGGAATAATATCAACCCCTTCCCCATCATTCGCGTAGGAAATCGAATAAAATCCATTACCGCCAGAAGCTACATCTAGTAGACGAAGGTGCGCTCGTCCTACCAAGTTGGTGCTACTTCATTTGATATACCAGAGAAATATGATCCTTTGAGTACCGAGTCTCGAGTCGTTTCGATTGATCCCGGTTAATCTGCTACTGTTGAGATGGAAAAATCACACTTACCTAAGGATAATGAAATTCAATCCAGTGAAATGATAAATCTTGAACCTGAGCTTGTTTAACTGGAATTCGATCCATAATTTTATCCTGTATTTGAACAACAAGAATTTGTTTTGGTGCAACCGTCTAATCCTCAGCCATCTGTAACTGTTGAGTCTTCCTCTTTACAGCAAATTTTACCGCCTAAAATTTATCTCGAGCCTGTTGGTGAAGTGCTTCCACTTGGTTTGATTTCGATAGAGGAAGAAATTCAAAAAGAGACAACCCCTTCGAATCCCACTCATTTTGGGCCGAGGCTTCATTTATATCAGTATTTTCCTCATTTGACCTACTTTGCTTTCGTTGATCCTTTTCACTCTCAAGTTCCCGTAGATTCATTATAATATTTGCTGGGTTATTTAACCATGGCAGAGACATCATCCCAGACTGTACCATCTGTTACAGCTGCGACATCATCTACTGTTGCTTCATCTTCGATGTTTTTGACAACACCCGAGGAACATAATTATGGTGGTCTGTCTGTCCCACTAGGTTATCAAGCTTTAAATGGAACCTACTTTGGTGTCACCTCTAGTCCATGGACTTCTTCCTGTTGGAAATATTATACAGAGTGTTGTCCTTGATGGAAACCCACTGAATGAAGATGAAGACATGAGATTGTTGGCATGTGTTGTCCTTGATGGCAATACACCTGATGAAGTTATTCTTGACTTGATGGACTTGGTAAATGATGTAAATCTGATGTGATATGATGTTTGTTAACAATATGATGTAGATAGTTGTTCTTGAATGGCAACCCACCTGATGAAGATGATGGAAACTTACTTGATGAAGTTGTGCTTGATAGAATATGTCTTGATGAACCTGTTTAAAGATGAAAATATGATGTATCTACAGAGAGTACAGAAGGTAATGAAGAAAGGAATTCAATATGTGCTAGATCTATGATGAAAAGAGTATGTCTCAAGGCATACGCGGATTTGCCTAGGAGAAGTCGCGTATGCACGTGGTAAAGTACGTGCCAAGTCGCGTATGGGCAAAAGCGCTCATAAAGTGCAAAACCAGGGGTAACCACCATGGTATTAACCCATTGTATTGGGTAATGATTCGTCTAAATGACCCCGTCTAGGAATACCATCGGAAGTAATGTAGTTTTGGGCTCATGGTATTGTTTTGGCTCATGGTATTGAAAAAAGGGTAAACCTATATAAAGAGAAGAAATTCATTGTGCAAATCATGAGTGTGGGTGCAAGATGTCTGAGCTTGAATGAATACTTCTCTGTGAAGTATATATGTATGGAAAGGGTAAAGGCTTGATGATAGATCTGAATCTATGATGCACCAATGAAGAAAATGATGAAGAAGGGGATCTAGATCTGAAATGTATTTGTATCTACTAGATCTGTTTATGGAGTGATTAGATCTGTGATGAGGTGAATTTCTGTCTGAAGTAAAGGGTTAAATATGAACTGAATATCTGATCTGAAGAAGTATGCAGCTCTGTAATGGTTGAAGATCCATACGCTAGTTCGTCGCAGAGGAAGCGCGTATATACGCGGCTTCGCTGAATAAAAAGTGCGTATGCGCAATGAAATTGGATCTGTAATATGTACAGAAGTATACGCGGGTTTATGTGAACGGAAGCGCGTATATACGCGACATCAGTGAAAGAAAAGCGCGTATGAAAACTAGGGTTTGCTGAAGTCTGTGGTAAGAAATGTCTGATCTATTCTGCTGGTTTACTGATATCTGTCAGTGAGTTATATGTATCTGTTTCATGGTTGAATGTGCTTAAAAGTATGGAGTGGGTCCAGTCTGAAAATATGATGAAACGTGGCCTGCAAGTGGTGTCCTAAAGGATGCTTTGGATCCAGTGTGAAAATTGATGAAACGTGGTCCATAGAGGTGCTGAGGGTTGTAGCCTTCAGTCAGGGGGTTGTAGCTCCCTTCCAGGAGAGGCTGGTAAACGAGATCAGGGGGTCGTAGCTCCCTTCCAGGTGAGGCTGGTAAACGAGATCAGGGGGTCGTAGCTCCCTTCCGGGAGAGGCTGGTAAACGAGTCAGGGGGTTGGAGCTCCCTTCCAGGAGAGGCTGGTAAACGAGCGCAGGTGGGTGCCTGCGTGCTGGTAGGAGTCTGCACCAGCACATATGTTGTAAAATGTTTTCTCTATAATAAAATATTGAAGGCTGAGCAACTGCAGCAGTGGTTTTCTCCCGACTTGGGTTTCCACCTAAAAATCCTGGTGTTCATGTGTGATGCTTATGTGTGATGGTTTATTCTGTTCTTACCGCACATGTTTACTGTTTATAGAACATCTAATGAATGAATGATGGACTGATATAAGTGAAGAATTAATGGCATAATCAGATCTCTGTGTATACATGAGTTTTATGAAGGATATCCGCATGTATACGCTAGTTGGCTTCAGAAAATTAGCGTATGGGTTTTAGAGCATGAAAAAGTAAAAAGTTTTAGTTTTCCCTAAATACTGATTCACCCCCCCCTCTCAGTATTTTTCCAAACACTTCCATG
>JAXQQM020066353.1:0-67217 GCA_034641835.2 Pinus albicaulis | reverse complement strand
AGTTCAAACCTCTTTAGATTTTATCTCTAGACACCTAATAAATTCGAAATGAAGATGAATCTAAATTAATCATATAAAATGAAAAAAAATAAAAAAAACATAAAAAATAAATTGATTTGCAAACTAAACATAGTATCCACCTTTCTTTTGAAAAATATTAAAATATTTACCATATTCGAATAACGTTTAAGAAATTAAAATATTTATTATATTGGAATTATTATATTGTGATAAACGTTTTTGACCCTTCCGATTAAAATGATTTGAGTCATCCGAAAACCATTTTCCCACTCGATTTAAATTTCAAGAGGGTATTTTCATGGAGGATTGGCAGGAAAACTAAACGGGGGCAAACTAAACATAGAGAATTATGTTACCAAAACAGTAGAGCAGAGCTAGAGCTACATGAGGGGAGCCTTAACACCCTCTCATCGATAATGAATGCATTGAAGAGTTCGACTCGAGCAAAGATGAAGAAGAGATTATTCAATTTCAAGAAGAAGAAGAAGAAGGCCCCTCCTCCATCTATTGAGAGGCATACAATAAGGTAAGAGTTTAAGAAATTATTGCATATATAATGTAGCTATTGTGCCATGGAAATCAGAAATCAGACCATCATCTGTGCACTCTCGCAAGATAGGGCAAACTCCACAAGGAATGTTCGTAAATGATGACCACTCCTGAATTTGAGCTTGGGAACCTCTATAGCAGCAGTCTCTAGTTCTCGTGCTTATCCCTTCTTCCACATCACCATTTTCTTGAGCTCTTCAACCTTCAATTCCACCTTTGATATCCCTGATTTTCTCACAAAATCAGCAACACTCTCAATAGTGGCTACACCCTGCTGCAAGGTGAACTGCAAACACTGTTGCTTAACAATGTTAGTGAACTCTATATCAAAGTTTAGCTGTGTGTACCATGCATCTCCATTTATCTCCTTTGAAGGTATCAATTATGCTAGCATATACACCTTCATTGCTCGGTTAGAAACACACTTCACCCCTTTTATTAAGTCACGAACTTCTATATTTTTCAATGCTTTGTTAACCTGTGGCTGTTGTAAATTTATTTTTCTTTTCATATCTTTTGTCCATATACCCATATTTCCAGCATTTTTTATGACTTGATATATGAGCATATCTTCAGATGAGAGGCCCTTAAACCTTACAGATTCTTCTTTTGTCTGTTACTTCTAAACTATGAAATCACCCTGCTTGAAAACCTGGAGTTGACGATTTTGAAGCAGGGCATTGAGTGCCTGAGATCTAACATTGAGATCAACATCTTTAAGATTTTACTCCATGATTTTATCTGTCAATCCATCAGAGAAAGTATTGAAAATATCCAATATTCTATTGATGGTAGTAGCCATTTGTGAAGCTGATGTTGCAATCTCTAAGATCTTCAAAATTGTAATGGGCTTCGAACCCTAGAACAGTATGTGCATTTGCAGTGTCTGATTATCCTGATTGCCCCATTTAGAGTATGGGCTTCGAACCCTAGCCACAATATGTGTAATGCGTGGCCTCAAGAAGAAACCAAAAATGTATGTATATATGCTCTGCATTTTGAACATTTGTGTGGCTATTACTATGTTTTGATCACAGAAAACAAAATTATGCACAACTGAATTTTGATAATTTGGATACCAAATGTAGAATTGAGTGGTGCCTGAAGCACTGTTTGGTGGGGGACAATTTATAACTAGTGGATTTAGTTTCGAACTACTTTATGAATAGTCATAACTTATTTTTCAATTTTTTTCATCTCAAACACATCAATGTCCTTTTCCAACATATATATTATTATCATTTACTCATGCAACCTACTGTGCATAGGGTTTCAATGTTTCATTTTTTAGTTGTCACTGCAAAGGCAACCATGCCCTCCTTTTTCCAACCATATCTAGTTGTAAAATTTTTGCCTTATTGTTTACAAAATGGGTAGGTAGGTGTCATTTATTCGACTCTTTATCATCATTACTCACAAGTTAATTCAATGATATCTTGCATCCCATAGATTTAATGTCTTAGCTTCCTATGATCTATCATAGCCCAGATTCTCATGGTTTGCTTTTAGAGCCAAACATTTTGCAAAGATTCATCTTTTGGTGAACATCATGAAACCTTCTTTAGAGATTCTGATGTGCTCTTTTGATTTTGAGTTTGCATTCTTGAATTTGAAGTGTGCTTTGAATTTTCTTTAACTGTTCCTTCACATGAATTGTATTCAATTTCTCATTGTCTTTCCAAACACGAAAGAGCTATAGATAAAAACCTATTGATGTATGTTGTATTTGGTGCTGCTTTCTAACTTTTAATCCAAGGGACTTAATGTGATAATCCACTGTATCCAGGAACATGGATCCGTGCTTCTATCACCAATGACTGCTTCAACTTACTGTTATTATTTTGGCACTATGAACGGAACTTTTCTAGATGCTTACTTTGAGATTTCTTATGCCTGGCATGTGATACTGATTTGTTTGTCCATTTTTGTCTGGGCTAGGATTATCTGGCAAATGCATCAACTGTGACATTGGATATAATGTAATTTTATAACACGCGCTTGCGGAGAGGGACCGAAGGTATGTTTTTTCTTCTTCTAATTCTTGTTCTAGTTTGAGTCATATCCTTACCACAAGAATAAACTATGTGGTATTTGAATGAATAGTGGTTTGTGTTTGTATCGAAATATGTGAGATGCTTTACACCTTGCTTGGGGTGGGTGGGTCTATCAATAGTTTATTTGCATGTAATTACATTTAATCTATATTATGTGTTAGGTGCATCGAATATAATATCCAAAATCCATCTAATTCTGGTTTCGATAGGGTCAATATTGCATATCTTGAGTTCAGAGAAATGACTGATATATTAAATATTGAAATTTGAGATATTCAACCTCGAGCTTTGGAACATTGATGTGCATATCAAACACAATTTTAGATGTGTTTGTGCTAGTGTATACTGATTTCCATTTGCTATTAGTGCGAGTAATCTCATTTGTTGTGGAGCTGACTCTGTTTAGTTTGGAGGCTTTGCAGGTTTTTGCCATTTGGGTCAGAAATGCAAGTGTGCATTTTGATATGTAGTTTCGTTTTGCTTTGTATATTTGTTACTCTTTGATGTTATTTATTTGTTTGAAGCATAGAGAATGAATGGAGTTAATGCATGTCATTGGGTTCTTAGTCTATTTTTGATTTGTATACTATGAAAATTTCTGAGCACAAAAATCCTACTGCTAAATATTGATTTACTTCTCCTACTTGTTTTATTATGCACAAGTTATTTAACTGAAAATATTCAAAAAAACTTCAAGGTAAACACAAATAGCAACCTACAAAAATACAAATCATTTACTGAACATCACATACATATGACAAAGGACACAAATTTTTCGGACAAATGTCCTCGGAAAACCTAATGCGGGAAAACCGGTGCAACAGATATGAGTTTTTATTATTATTAAGCAACAATATTCTAAGTACATCTAGGGTGCCATAATCCGGCTCACCCAGCAGAGAAAAACTTGGCTACAAATAAAATGTTAGTTTTACCTCACTCCCGCAAGTCCTGGCTGATCTGGATGAGCCACTAGTGAAACCCCAACTAGCTTTGCACAATCTATACACTGCCACTGTGTAAGGTTGCGTGGCGCTAACTGAGGGACTACGTAACCCTTGCTTTGTGCTGATCAACTTCTATCGAAGTCTAGTTTCAGCCCTGCCAGCTCAGAAACCCTAGTCTCTAGTTGAATTTCAGACTTTCCTTGGAGGCTTTGCGCTGCCCCTGCGTGGGCCTGCGTCACCCTCTCTAGGGATTGCGTCACACCCTCTGATGGCTGCGCTACCTCCACTGCATCTCTGTTTCCCTTGCTCTGCATTGTACTCTGGTCCTCCTAACCAATCACTGCATCCGCCCCTCACTACTTCTCTAAATCACTCAAATTTGATCTTCGTTTGAGCACTGCTCCATCAGAAGAATTCGATCTCTTAGATTTTGTGTGTGTGTTCTCCAATTGACCCCAAGCCCTTCCTTTATACTTTTCTCATTGACAAATCAATGGTTGCGATCTTATCATTAATCAATGGCTAAGATTAAAATAAGCTTGATCCACATCACTTAGAATGTTCTCATCACATGTGTAAATTAATTCACTTTAATTTTTTTAATTTCCCTAAGTTAGACTTAGGGTCCCCATTAAAAAATTTCATTATTTGAATAAATTTTACACCAGATGGAATTTCTCCAAACGCTTTTCTGGGTCTTGGAGATCTAATGTGTTCTAGCCCCTCGACAAATTTTTGGAGTTAGAGCACATCCGATGCTACCCCAAGATCTCAACACTCCCTCTTAGCGAGGAGTGTGCTCTAGCAATAGTTCCCCACTGAAGTGTCACCTTGATCTCTGGCATTAGTCTTTGCGCTGATGCTTGGACTGCTGACCTCCATCCACTGTGATGCTGCTCTCTGTACTGCTGCCCATGTCACTACCAATGACACAACCACATCTGTACTGCATCTCCCTCTCAAATTGTTGCATCATGCTACCCATAGCATCGCCACTGCTAACTTCTACACTGCAACTCAGTTGCTGAGAAGTAAGCAGCTGAAGGACCACCACCCAATCACCAGACAAGTTAGTCAGGCTGCATCTCATCACTGAAGCACCCTCTGCTGCTACATTGCACTATCTCTCTAAAGCTCTGCGATGTATGCTGCACTGTACTATGTAAGCATTGCCTTTGCGCTATTGTCTCTCATCTGTGCTACTCCAAACTTCAGCATCCCAACACTGCCTCTGCTTCTCCATGATTTTCTGCACCCAATGCTCCAGTCATCCTTTTATTGCCTTAAGGCTCTCATAGCTTGTATGTGATCCAAGAGTTTGGGCAAGTCAAGGATCCTACCTTCCCATCTGTAGCTTCTCTACAGATCTATATCGCCCCACCTCTTCTCTCGAGACATAAGCACTTATGGCCACATCATCCTCACTACCATTGTCTCCTCTAGTTGTTGCTGCCTTGGAATCTAAAGCTTCCTTGTCCTTCCTCTTAGGACAAGTGCTGGCGAAGTGTCCAATTTCGCCACATCTAAAGCACCAGACCTTGGATAGGTCCTTCTTCTTCCCTTGTTGCTGCTGTCCCTTTGATGCTAGGGCTGCATCTCCCTCCTCCTCCTGTCAAAGGATAGCTCACATGTCACCCCAATTTGGGAGTTGTGCTATGCCCAAGATGCTTTGGAAAAAGGTCTCCCACTCATCAGTGACTGCATTCAGGGCAATCCTCACCAAGAGCCCTTCATCCGGAGTTGCCCTCATGGCAATCAACTGATCTCGGATAGTTTTCAATCTAAAGAGGAAGGGATCAATCTCCTCTCCCTTGTGCATTTGGAACACCCGCATTTGGTTCTCTAGAAGCATCTTCTGTTGGACGAAGCTACCTTGATACAACGTGGTCAAATATTTCAACATATCATGTGTCATCCTCTTCTCGAAAATGTGTGGTACCACATGATCCTTCACCCCATCCATGATCAAGCACTTTGCTCACGCCTGATTTTCGTTGAACTTATTTAGAGCGTTCACATTGGTGGGCACAACTAGGAAATTTTTCACGTGGTCTCTGATACCATACTCCTTTAGGACTATTAGGATTTTGGCCTTCCAAATCACAAAGTTAGACACACCGTCCAACCTATCCCGATCTCTTAGTCTGTATGGGGCCATCTCTGCTCAAACTGTCGAAATAAATACTCTTCTCCCTTCTACTACTTCTGCACTCAACAGAAGACCGGATCTGGGTTTCTTGGTGTTAGAAACCCTCTAGAGATACTGCTCCCTCTGACAACTGATTTCCCTCTCGAAAATCCTTCGCCAATTCTGTTGAATCAACCCTCTACGATCACCCTCTTGATCGAATCTCAGAGCTTTAAAAATCCAGAACACTAATTGGTAAGGAGGCTTTAAAAATCCACTTGTCATATTGTTGCATATTTTATTTCAAATTTACACCAAAAATATAACTATAATCTTCTAGAGTTACAAAATCGTAATGTTCTTTTAATACGTTCCTGCATACAGAGAATCAACAGGATTACTTTTATTTTCATAATATCAAATGTATGTTTGACAAAAGTCTCTATCACTATATCCCTGCTATCCACAACATCAACTATTGTCTGTTGAGCAGCATCTTCAACCACTTCCTTACCAATACAAGACATGTTGAATCCATATACATTTCCCAAAACGATAGACTAGTTCCACCTTTTCCAACACCAGCCACATACATCTTAGCTATGTTTGGAAGGATTGCTCCACCAGGTTTCAACCAATGATCACGAGCATAAATAACTAAGCTGAGCAATGATTCATAAAACATGCATTATCCCATCCACTCACTCACTATCCCATCTACACTTTGACTTTCAATTGCCCTGCAGTTTTCAATATCTTCTATCATGTTGTGGACTACAGTAATAACTCCATGCGAGTTTTGATTTTTGGCATTTTCACTTTCTTCTTTGAGCATGTTATTTTGTTTTCCAGCTTGACAAGCTACAAATTCCATCTTCTCAGTTGCTTCAACTGCAATTACTTTTACAGCTCCTACTTAATATTCTTTTACAACTCCTACCTAGCTAAGATTCTTTTACGACTCCTACCTAATGACCACCTCCAAATGTTTATTTTTCATTAATTTTGGGGGAGGGGGATTTTTTTGGTGTATTGAATGGGGAAAGGGGAAATAAGGGTATCATGGATGGGTCAAAGTGAGAGTTACTGAAATCTATAATCCTAACATTAGGGAATGAGATGGGCCTTATGACCTGAGGGCAAAGGGGCTAGTGGGCATAGAGAGAAGGCAATAAAAGCAATTGATAGGGGGACCGCCAATAGTTGTGATAAGGGGACTAGGGGCCCTATTATCACAACCCATAAGCCCTTAACCCATAACCACTAAATTCCCTATCCACGTAACCCCCAAACCATAATCCTTTAACCCCTACACTTATAACTCATAACCCATTAAACCCTTGATCCCTTAAACCCTAAGCCACTAAACCCTTAACCCCTAACTACTAACTTAGAATCCCTTAACCACCCTTAAAAGTCACGAAAATGTAACTTTTGGAAGTAGTTTTGGACAATACCCCCCCCCACAAATGTCATTAGAATTAAACTTTTAGATTCGGTTGTTAAGTGACTGCCTCCAAATGTCAAATTTTCATAAGTTGTATAAGGAGTAGAAATCCAGTGCCTAATCTGATACTACTCCATGATAACTTTGATTAGTTTGGACGTGAATTGTGTTTCATGGTTGGTAATGACCTCTCTTGGCATGCCGAGCCTGGTAAAAATCTCCTTATAAAGAAAATTGACAATTTCCCGTTCATTTGCTGGAGCTAGTGCCTTGGCCTCGACCCATTTCGTAAAATCGCTAGTGAACACTAGAATATATTTCTTCTTTCGGGACATTGGCGTGATCAGGTCTACAAAATCAAGGGCCCATCTTTTGAATGGTTTGACTGATACTTGGGGTTGTAACGACATTTTTTTCACTTGAACTGGCCTCCCCATCCTATAGTAGTTATCACATTGGCTGGTATGGGGGATGATTAATCAAAAGGGCTTGAAGTGCCATTGCATGGGGTTTCATTTGATTCAATTCCATGTTGCGTATTTTTTTATTAAACAAATGGTACCCATGGTGACGAGGTCTTTACCTTTTTAATTGCATGAAGAAAATGTCAAGGGAGAGGGCACCATTAGGTTTTCCCATTGAACCCTAATTCGCCCAAATTCAAATTCACTCCTTCATGTTCCATTGTATTTGATTCTTGGTTGTTTTCCTGGAGCACATGATATACATAAATGGAAGAGAATTAACTATTATATGATGAATAAGGAGTTTAAAATCACCAACAACAATCAAAGAAGAAAAATGATGTTTTTTTGTCAACATTAATCCTTCATTGAACCTCAATTCACCCAAATTCTAATTCACTCCTTCATTTTCCATTGCATTTGATTATTGGTTGTTTTCCCCGAGCACATGATATACATAAATGGAAGAGAATCAACTACTATATGATGAATAAGGAGTTTAAAATCGCCAACAACAATCAAAGAAGAAAAATGATGTTCTTTTGTCAACATTAATCCTTGAAGTAATGCATATGCTTCCACTTGATTGCTTGAGATTGATCCTATTCCCCATACATTAAACAATTCTATTTTTCCTTTGGGACAAAGAATAACCCCTTCTACTACATTATGTTTGCTAGTTTGTGACAATTTCTTCTCCATACTAGGTATAAAACACCTCACCATTTTTTTTAAAATGGTGGGAAAACTTATCACAACTCAATGGCCAAACCAAGAACAAGGACAATCATCACTAGTTGTTATCTACTAATGCAGGTCGACTCATCACTATTATTCAAGTAAAACCACACCACCTGTAATTACCTGCTAGTGGTCCATAATGGGACAAACGTTTACTCTTGTGAGATGCCTCTAGGTCATGGGCCATTGACTTGTTTCTTTACATTTGAACAAGATGAGTATGATGTGCAACTAGCTCGTTCCAAACCTGATAAGAGGAGTATGAGGCCCATGTATATAACTAGTCCTTGAATATTTATATGAATATTTTGTTTCATTTCTTCTATCTTTGAAGGATATTGACAATTTTCGAGCAGACATGTCTTCTCGAGCAATGAAGAAGCATGCACGAACATTAATCCTCAAAATGGCATCGGTGAAAACCCGAAACAAGACCGTTAAGAGTGTTAAGAAGGTCTTGCTGATGAAGCTCGAGCCAAAAGTTGTTGAAAATGTCAAGAAAATAAAAAACCAACTCCTATGGAGGACATCAAAGTTGTCGAGGTTCCAGTAAAGAAATGGAAAAGCAAAAAAATTGGGAAGTTAAAAAAGTGGTGCCAAAAATTTCGTCGGTCCTGAGAAGCCAACCCCTCTGAGTGAATCTGGGCCCAACAAAGGTAGAGTTTTAGCGTCTATCTTATAAACATCTCAATTTGTTTGGTAGGGTTTAAATTTGTGCGTATGAAACAATTAGGATATGCTAATTATAATAATTTGAGGTTTAATATTTTGTCACCATGCTATATATTGATTTTTTTTTTATTAAGAAATGTATCATCTTCTTGTGTTTCAGATTTCCGTATATATAGAAAAATTATTAGCAACACTCTTGGTTTATAGGGTTACACAATTTTTGTGCTATTTTGATCTTGTGCCAAAGTTTGCGCAAATTATCTCTATCATGCACTAGGGTTCTTACATGGTCTTCTTGCAACTTGTATCGACTACCCTCTCAAATCCTGTAGCCAAAACCCCAACTAGGATATGGGCATATATTTTTGATGAGAGTGATCATCAAACTCAACAATATATCATAGGTTTATCATTACTAAAACTAAAAGTATATTTTTAGTTAATCTAGGTACATGTAAAACACCATTGAGCTCAAAGATATCACCCAATGGCATTTGGAGTGAGATAGATCCCATTCTTGTTGTTGCATATTTGAAATCATCATCAAACATCCACTTGTATGCTTGATTCATACTCTTGAAGTTTCCCAAAGGCCATATGTTTGGATGCTCCACTATCCATGTACCATCTGACACCATCATGGAGAAGTATGTCACAATCTTGAATGAAAGCTCATCCACTCTAACAAATACTGTTTCTGTTGTTATTGCTCGCCCTTCCCATTCTTTTGAAGACACTAATAAGCATAATTGTCAAACTCTTGACACATGAAACACTTGATATGGCCCAATAATTTCTTACCATTGATTAGAGGAACCTGAATTCTCTTTTTCTCCTGCTGACCTATACTACGTCCCCTTTTTTTTTCTGGCATTCAATATATTTATAGTGAGGGTTAGAATTTTTCTCTTTCGTCTCTATACCTTCAACTCACTCTAGTTTGTATTTTCTTGGATAAAATCATGCCATAACTTCTCAAGAGTCAAAAGTGGAAAGCTTTCTCGAGCATAGGCACCTTAGACATAAGTTTTCCATGAAGATGAAAGCCCATTCAAGGTTGTGTACCAAATCTTCATGCTTGAGCTCTTTTCAAGTTGTTGCACATTGATCATAGAGTTTATTAATTTTTATCAAAGAAGTGGCTGGAATATCTATTTTGTTGATTTATGTGGCTCTAAGCTTGATCCTTAGAAGCATATTTCAATTGATGTGCTCACCCCGATATATAGTGAAGATAGCATCAAACATCATGTTACTGATGGTTTTACTGATAATGTCTGGGATCCTTCATGGAGTCTAGGATGACTTGCTTTGTTTTTGCCATCTTCTTTTTATTTTTTTGTCGAATTTATAGATTTGTAGGTCGTTCAACTTTGGTCTTTACAAATGCCAAAGATCATTATCCTTCAACAACATCTATATTTTCACTTTCATGGTATGAAATTGGAGGGACCTTATAATATGTCTTCGTATCTAAGATTGAATGTAGTAAAAATAATACTCTTGGATTACACCGTTAGAAGAAATAGATCAAGTACCTAAAGACAAACTATCATAGGTCCATAGTTCTTTTCTGAAGCATGAATCCAAGGCATCCCACTGTTGAAACCTTCTGACAACTTCCTATCCCAAGTAGAAGTCTGGGGTTATTGGAAGGCTTCAACAAACATGCTCTTTAGCTATGAGAATTCCATTGGATTTGGAGGTATCTCACAAAATGTTTCCCTGAGACTATCAGTCTCTTCTCTTGTCTTTGTGTGGTCAGTCACTTCTCTTGTCATTTTGTGGGTCACTCCTTTTAGCCCCAAGTACATCACAGTACTCCAGGTTCAAGGTGTAGGATAAAGAATACAAAGGAGTGGAATTTGTTCCATCTTTTTATGATTACATCCCTTAGGGTGCCAGACAAAAGTGGGCCCCACTCCTTAAGAAAATGTTGAATTATTTCCAACAAAATGTTGACACCCTCCAAAATGTCACATCAATATCCCAAAGTAATAAAAAATCAACAAGTGGCTCCATTATGGAGATAAAATATCGACTTGATCACATCAAGCCTCATGAAGAATGGTAATTCTAATCCAAATTGTCTTTTGAAGTTTGCCACTAAAGACTGAACCATGGAAGATAATTTTGTCCTCGTTTCTACTAATTGTTTAAACATGATATAGTCAAATTCAAATCTGGTTTCTCCAACCTTTAGAGTTGAAGATCAGCAAATTGTCGGTATACTGCTTCAGCATGTTGGTGGGTAGCAATAAAAATTTGAATTGTTATTCCATTTTCACTCACAATTTTCATCCCTTGAACTTCAACAACGATATATTTCATAGGAAAATTTAACCTATGAAGCAAACAGGGTCAAAAAAATATGGTCTGTTACTTTGCGTGAGCATTTTCTTTGATCACCTGCATGACATTTGAAGGACCAATGATCTTAATTGCTTCTGATTTTTTAGCACCCCAATCAATTGCCTTCTCCTCCCCTGCAGTTGCTATAGCCCTCAAGAAGTATGGACCTGCAGGAGATAGAGTCATATTGGTCTAACCATTAGAAATATAATGGACAAGCCATTACAACTCCAACAAGTACCAATCAGTTCTAGAATTCTCTGTAGCTAATCTCTACTTTAGAAAGAGTAGTGTGTATTTTCTCGAAGTTTGGTCCCTTGTACCTCCTAGGTGCTTCATTGACCACCTTAAGCATGTCTTGAAAACACATTGACCACACTATATTGAAGGGTATACCACATGAAAATTCAAAGCCATTACAACTCCAACAAGCACGGATTGGTCTTAGAATTATCTCTACAGTGAATCTCTCCTTTCATAAAATAGTAGTGAATACTTTCTCAAAGTTTGGCCCCTTGTAACCCCTATTTTCTTAACCACCTTCGGCATGTATTGCCAATATTTTGACCACATTACATTGAAAGGTGTTCCATATGCAAATATGGCCCTGGAAACTCTGTTTCCGTCTCATCCTTTCACCAATATAACATTTTTTGCCAAGGGTCCACTATTAAGTCACTTGCAGGGATCTTCAACGGTTAAGGGAACATGTTATCCCTGTTTTGGGATTGCTTGCTTGCTTGGGGAACTTCAACAAATAGGCTTCATCATGTTCCCTTTGAAATTAATTTCTTTTTAGGAGACAGCTTCACAAAACTAAACTCGTTCAAAGGGTGTTTTAAGAAAATGGATTTTAACTCTAGTGTAGGACACACTATAAGCCAACTTATTTGCTGCAATTCTGCAAGCATCTTCCACCAAAGGCTTATTTTCCTTCTTCCCTATATTTTTCATATTGGTCTAACCATCAGAAATATAATGGACAAGCCATTACAACTCCAACAAGTACCAATCAGTTCTAGAATTCTCTGTAGCTAATATCTACTTTAGAAAGAGTAGTGTGTAGTTTCTCGAAGTTTGGTCCCTTGTACCTCCTAGGTGCTTCATTGACCACATTAAGCATGTCTTGAAAACACATTGACCACAGAAATATTGGTCATATTGGTCTAACCATCAGAAATATAATGGACAAGCCATTACAACTCCAACAAGTACCAATCAGTTCTAGAATTCTATGTAGCTAATCTCTACTTTAGAAAGAGTAGTGTGTAGTTTCTCGAAGTTTGGTCCCTTGTACCTCATAGGTGCTTCATTGACCACCTTAATCAAGTCTTGAAAACACATTGACCACACTATATTTAAGGGTATACCACATGAAAATTCAAAGCCATTACAACTCCAACAAGCACGGATTGGTCTTAGAATTATCTCTACACTGAATCTCTCCTTTCATAAAATAGTAGTGAATACTTTCTCAAAGTTTGGCCCCTTGTAACCCCTATTTTCTTAACCACCTTAAGCATGTATTGCCAATATTTTGAACACATTACATTGAAAGGTGTTCCATATGAAAATATGGCCCTGGAAACTCTGTTTTCCGTCTCATCCTTTCACCAATATAACATTTTTTGCCAAGGGTCCACTATTAAGTCACTTGCAGGGATCTTCAACAGTTAAGGGAACATGTTATCCCTGTTTTGGGATTGCTTTCTTGCTTGGGGAACTTGGAAAAATAGGCTTCATCATGTTCCATTTGAAATTAATTTCTTTTTAGGAGACAGCTTCACAAAACTAAACTCGTTCAAAGGGTGTTTTAAGAAAATGGATTTTAACTCTAGTGTAGGACACACTATAAGCCAACTTATTTGCTGCAATTCTGCAAGCATATTCCACCAAAGGCTTATTTTCCTTCTTCCCTATATTTGTCACATAATTCTATAGAGGGAAATCAACATGAGATTTTGAAAACTAATCAGCAAATCAGCAACATAAGTTGGGTGGAAAATCACAGAAAATATGCACTTAAACGAAATCAGCAAAATAGTTTTGGAAAATCGCAGAACCAAAAGAACTACTTGGAGATGGAAAATATGCATTTAAACAAAAGAGGGAAGCCCTTGCCTTACACCATATGTAGCATGGATCTGAGCGCAATGTTGTAGACCCACATCAAGGCTGATTTGTAACTAACATAACATATATGTGGGTTTGGTGATAGTGGCAGATTTTTCATTTTTAAGAGCCATGGAATGAATTATGAAGGATTCAGTTTTGAGACCATACAGTCTTCTAAAAAATTCCAGTAAGAACTAAATAGTGGATTATAAATTGCAAATAACCACAGTCCACAACCAAAAGAGAAACATGCATATACCACATGAAAACCACAACTACCAATAGAAGAAGTTAGATATAGTTCTTCTGCTGGCCAGTCCAATTTTTGAAGACATCTTTTGGATGGAAATCTCATTGATTTATGTAACCTGTTATAATCCTTTCATCTTGCCTCGGAAGAACACCACAAAAGAGTTCTAATGAAGTAGTCTTACACCAACATTAGATAGAGACAATTTGCATTGAAAACTTTGGATGAAAATTCGAATAAATTATGTTATATCCTTTTCATAAAATCTTCTAACAGAACACCAGCAGAGTTTGTAAGGAACTATTATTACACCAACATAAAGAAATGTGAACTATGGTACATCAACATATAGAAGCTGCCTGTAGTTCCTGATTTGTTCCCCCTGATTCCTGAGTATTGAAGAAATCTTGTAATGGAATCATCTTCAAGGAATCCTTCTTCATGCTCTTAATAACCTGAACAGAAGTTAAAGCTCCAGCAATTGTGGTTATGATAGGAATTTTATATGCTAATGCCATTTGTCTCAACTTCCGCCCATCTATTTGATCTAATGCATCTCCTAAATTTGCAATCACCAGTAACTGAATCTGACCATTTGCAATCATGTCATCTACATGTGGGCGCTCTTCATGGAGTTTCAAAACTCTTTCCACTGGAATTCCTTCCATTTTCAACAAACTGGCTGTGCTAGTTTTTGCAACAATTGTAAAACCAAGTTCAATGAATATGTTTGCAATTGTTGGGAGTCTTGGTTTGGTGAAATCACTTAAACTTAAAAATACCGTGCCTACAAGAGGAAATTTTTGATTTTCTGCAATTTGTGCCTTGGAAAATGCTATAGGAAATTTAAATTCTATGCCCATCACTTCTCTAGTGCTTCGCATTTCAGGACCAAGAACCACATCACAGCCTTGAAAATTTTCAAATGGAAGGATTGCTTCCTTGACAGATACGTGACTTGGAATAACTTCCTGTATAAAACCAAAGTCTCGAAGAGATTTTCCTGACATAAGAAGCATGACATACTTTGCTAAGGGGTGGCCAATTGCCTTTGAGACAAAAGGTATTGTTCGTGATGCTCTAGGATTTGCTTCAAGAAGGTAAACTTCACCAGCAGGTGTGATTGCATATTGTCAATTCATCAGTTCACAGACGCCAAGCCTCTTTGCCAATTTAGATGTCCATGATCTAATGACTGACAAGTATACAAGTGACACTGTTTCCTTAGGAATAGAACAAGCTGAATGACCAGAATGCACACCTGCTTGCTCAATGTGCTCCATGATACCACCAATGACCACACTACCTTTAGAATCTGTCAAATAATCTACATCGATATCACAAGCATCTGCCAGATGCTTATCAACGAGTACTGGCCTTTCTAGGTCCACTTCTATTGTAGTTTCTAAGTAATGCTTCTATTTTTCATCACTGTATACAACTTCCATTGCATGACCACCTAAAACATTAGAGGGCCTGACAAGAATAGGATAGCCAACCTTTCTTGCTATTGCCAATGCATGCTCATCACTCTTAGCAATACCACCTTGAGGTTGCTTGACTTTTAGCTCATCCAACATTACATTTAACTTCTCCCTATCTTCAGCAGCATCTATTGAAGCGGGAGAAGTCTCCCAAATTTGTAAAAGACCTTCCCCACTTGCACCCACAGGCTTAAAATCATCGAGGTATTGTTCTATGGGTAGAGCTAGATTCAAAGGTGTTTGCCCTTCAAACTGTACAATTATACCATCGGGCCTCTCTTTGTCAATGACATTCAAAACATCCTCTAATGTAAGAGGCTCAAAGTACAGTCTAACACTAGTATCGTAATCTGTAGAGATAGTCTCAGGGTTTGAATTCATCATGATGGTTTCATATCCTGCATCCTTCGAAGTGCAAGAAACCCTAGAAAAATTCCATAAAGGTCAATAATTAGCCATTCAGATAGAGGAAAATACTCTAGAAAATAATGTAGATGAGTTCAGCCACAAAACCAATCGAGGTTTATCCCTCAGGTTATCTGAATACCCTCCTATTCTAGGGCTGAAATAATATCAAACAAAGGATGTTCTTGTGTCTCAAATAAGCCAAAGAATAGCCATTAGGGTCGAGACTCAAATAGCCACAATTCTTAAGTGAATAGTGCTAAAGAATGCCAAAAAGAATCCATAGTCATTAGTCCTCAAATGTGCATGTAGTAGACCTTGGAACAATGTGTAATCGACCTCAGATTAGCCTGAGAAAGGGTCAAAATTCACCTCTGAGGTTACCTTAGATGACATAGATGCAAGCCTCAGAAAAACAAAAAAATTTACCTTAGACTTAACATGAATTCATCCTCTTCTCCTCTGAATCTCCATGCAAAAAAAAACATAAAAATGAAACCTAAAATTACAAGTAGAATGGCCTCTTTTTTCTATTTTGCGCTCTGCCCCAGGCTTCTAAAATATAGAGAAAACAATCTACTTGCCAATTCTCTCTTTTGGAGAGCAGACATGTTTCTTTTGATAATGGTCGTGGATTATTTTTTGATATTATTGAATACAAATGTGCCTCTGAAAATCATAATCAGTATGCCTTGCTCATGTATGTTATGGATGAGATCGCCTTATATAATATGATATGGATCTAGGTGATGGAAAAATTGGAACCTTGTAGATGGCATGTGTATGCCAATGGCCACTAGCAACCTGAGTATGCATCTTACGTTGCAACCTAGAAGCCTAGAAGCTGAACTTTATCAATTTATAATATTTATAACCATCTGCTAAGACTTGAAACATAAGATTTGAACTTTATCAATTTGACAAAACTTATAATATGACAGTCTTCTCTACATGGGCTACATGCTAGATGTCACCGTACACTACTTGAAGGTTGGAAGGACAAGTTTTTCATTCACAGTTTTGTCTATACCTAATTTTTTCTTGTCCATTTTCTTCTCTTTGTAGTTTGATCTAATGTTAACTTTTAAGTGTTGTACTTAACAAATATGCAAACTCTCTTTAACATGCCCCTTTTGAGAAGTTGTTTTTTGTAAACCAATCATGCACTGATATGGAAATTGGAACTGATAATACGCTTCCCTATATTTCTTGTAAATATTAGTTAGGGATCAACCATAGGATAGTTGTTTCTTGCTGGTAAAAAGGTATTGAGTTTGAAGGCACAACTCTCAACTTAAAACACCCTTAATTGTAAATATTTCTGGCTTTAATGGGTACCTTATGCCCTATTATTAAGGTGTT
Organism: Pinus albicaulis; assembly: GCA_034641835.2. NCBI lineage: Eukaryota > Viridiplantae > Streptophyta > Pinopsida > Pinales > Pinaceae > Pinus > Pinus albicaulis. The sequence continues at coordinate 50,226 of JAXQQM020066353.1, read as the reverse complement.
GCAAATTATTATAGAAATTATGATTATGGGTTTAGTTAATTCTATGGTTGTCTCATAGTGGTTTTTGCTCAGACACCACATATTCATTCATTCCAAAAACTAGGAACAAGATTTCGAATGCATCATAGTTTAGAGTATGAATATTATACTTGATTGTTTTAGTTAACTGGTTCTTATCACACGGTGATGTTTCCTCAGACACCATTTGTTCATTCATTCCAAATAGGAATGGGATTTTGAATGCATATTAGGTCAGCTCACCTTGTTGAGCCATTAGATGATCCTAAATTCTTGGTCAATTAGATATGTTAATTTTCTTTTCAATTGGTTTTGTTGGGGAGGTTAATTGGGATGGCTAGAAAATTTGTTTGAAAGGACTATAGTGTGAAGAGTAATGGGCGATAGTGATGTTGGACACCTTAATCCCCATAAAAAATTATGGTAGAATAATCACTGCTAGAGAAGCCAACATCACTAGAGGTTTGTTCTATCATTGTCATGCTGATAAAGGGTTTGGCTTATTATTTTGTAGCTTCTAGTGGGTAGTATTTTTTTTTTTTGGGATATCAATCCGTCATTTGCTGAAATAAGCCATTCTAGAATTTGCTACCTCCATGCAGACAAATCTTAGTTATGCATTCCTAGTAATCCATCTTCTTATGTTTGTAAATACGTCTTTCTTGTTTCCTCAGTGGAAATATTTGCTTCTGTATTTACATTAGTTCATGACATGGGTTTTATATCTAGAATTTTTTGCTTCCATGATGTTTAAGTCTTTCATCCTCAGAAATTGAAGTCCCAGTATTCTGCTATTTGCGTAAATAGGTAGTTATGGATTTTGCTACCTCCCAGTAATATTTCAATTTCTTCTATATGTATTCACAATAGTAATATTTTCTTGTCTCATCGGTTATTGTAGCATATGCATAGATTAATAGAAGAATGAGATTTAGTGAATGTTTTTAGTTATAATGGTTGTTAAACTGTACGATTTAAATTGGAAATGGTAACTAAATTTTATTTTCGTAAAAGTGTTTTTAGTATTCTTTATCTTTGTAAATGTGTTGCTCTTGTTTCACAATAGGAGCATTTGCTTTTAATATTTGTCTAGTTCGTTTGAGCAAGGGCATCCATGGTTTTGTGAAATTCCCCATTTCTAACGCTTATGTGTCTCTGGACCTTACAATATAATTGGAGACATATATGGAGCTGGATTTAAAGAGTTTATGGTGCCAAGGTAGATTTATTAAGCTGTGATATAATCATCAACCTCTATATTTTGAATTTATGTGCCAGGGCTTATGTGATTGTCACCAAATATTTTGTTTGTAAGCTTGTAAGTATAACATTAAGTCCGTGCTTGGACAAGGCAAATACTCAGAAATTTTTTACATTGTGATCTCCTTCTTGCATATGCCTATAAGCTGGTATTGTTTACTATCACTCTTAAAGTGGGGCTACATATGATGTCATAGTTCAGTACATTTTTGTAGGTTTAAACTCTACAGAAATTGCTAAGAAAAAAGAAAAATTTGCATTAGCACATGCTTCAACTACACTTATCTTCCTCCTTTGTTGGTGGCTAATTGAGATCCGAACCAAACACTGTCCATTTTGTCTCCAATTCTCATGACTATAGTCACTGATTTTGGTGTTCAGAAGTTGGACTTGCTCCTGCAGCCCCACTAACTGACTGAAAAGAGCCTCAGATTCATTTTGTTGCATGGCGAAATTGGCTTTCAAATCCTGTGACCACCTCCAATGCTTGTACACTTGTCATCATTTTCTCTTTGAGCTTCAAATTAATAACTATAAATTATACTTGGAGTACATCCAATTTCTTCATTAGCAGATTTACCTTCTCATTGTAGCTGCAAGTAAAGTTCCATGCACAACTATTGGTGTTTTCTGTTCCAGCTTGGCCTCCCCACATTGTATTCAACTTTTTCATTGTCGTGCCACACCAAATCACTTACCCTCTGTTTACTCCACGACCAACATATACAATTACTTGCTCCCCAAACCACCGTGAAAAGCTCAGTGATGCTCAATCTAGGGACACATAATACCTCCAGATTGACTTTTTTTCTTGCACTTATTTGCAAAATTCTTGCACAATTGAGTCATACCAATCTGCAAACTAGAGACTATATTTTCACCAATAACTATCAAGCATAGGGGAAGTACATTCCTAGGCTCACTTGTGGAAAATTTCTTTCCAGGATGTTGCTTACGAGGTTGAGCCCCCAGTCACTTTTGTGAATTATCTCTCCACATATTGCCAACATAGTAGTAGTTAGGAACTGGTCGACCTCCAACCAAATCCTGTTGCATTTAGACATTTTTCCAATTGCTAGCTCATGACAGGAGGTTGAATTAACATTTAATTTTCAGCTTTAATTTAATTTATTGAAAGTTGTGGAATTTACAATCTATAAAGGTTTCAAGATATAATTTTTAAAAGTCTAATTTAAAGGGTGCTAGCTCAATGGAAGAGCACCTGCTTTACAAGCAGGAGGTTGGTGGTTCGATTACATTGTGCCCTGATATTCATATGGAATGGCGATGATCAATTTTTGGTGACGGAGGCTCTTTTGACCATCACCAATGAGCTTATGGTGACATTTTTCGACCCTCACCAAAATATGAAATGGTGACGGCCAACGAATGCCACCGTATATATGCATCAATAGTGACGACCATGAAAGAATCGTTGTTGTTGATATGAAATGGTGAGGTTCATTGTTTGTCATTATAGTCACTATTCGTGATGGACTTTAATGTCACCAATGAGCTTATCATGAAAATTTTTGACCCTCACCAAATATGAAATGGTGACGGTCAACGAACGTGGCCATATATATGCACCAATAGTGACGGCCATGAAAGTTCCCTCACAAAAACTCATTGTTGTTCATATGAAATGGTGACGGTCACTATCCGTCATTATAATCAATATTCATGACGGACCTTGAATGTCACCACAACACATACTTTAGACGATGCCACCTTTGGTGATGTTCAATTTTTTGGTGACAGAGGCTATTGTCCGTCACCATTGCTCATATGAAATGGTGACGGTCACTATCCATCATTATAAATCATTATTGGTGACAGACCTTGAATGTCACCACAACACCTATACTTTCGGTGATGCCACCTTTGGTGACGTTAAATTTTTGGTGACGGAGGCTCTTTTTACCATCACCAATAAGCTTATGGTGACATTTTTCGCCCCTCACCAATTTCTCTTTTTCTTGTAGTGTTTCATACATTCCTACGGAGGACCAGGATGCTGATATCTTGACGAAGGCACTCACCAGGAGCAAATTCGAATACCACAGAGACAGGATAGGGGTTGCAAATAATCCATATCTTGTTGAGAGGGCGTGTTGATATTGCAACAAGATGATGAGCTTAGTGGAAAGGAGTCGCCTTCACTAAGTGGGCCCACGGGCTATTTTTGGCGCAAAGTCTATTTTTAGACTATGTCTATTTTTAGACATATGGATCATGTTCTATGAGTTGCAGGATGCTATTTGTGGATGGTTGGTCAAGTCAGAAAAAATAGATGGAATTCTATTTTTAGACATACTGGGTGGAATATATTTTTAGATTGCCAGTATAAAAATAGATATGTTGAATATTATTAGCTCTTAATAATATTTGGACTATAAACATTATCTTATCCTCTTGGAGCACTTCAGTTAAGTGCACAGATGTGGCACAAGAGCTGACAGAAGGAATTATGATATTCCTGAGGGTTAAGTGGAGCTATTGCATGGAGACTTCAGTTAGAACTCATGTGAAAGAGTTTGGTGGAGTTGATTGAGGAATTTAGTGGAGTTGTATTCAGTTTAACTCAGTTAAACATAGTTGAGCTAGTTGTATCTAGTCTAACTGATTGATACAATAGTGAGAGTGGTGTGAATTAATTATTAATTAATTCACTAATTATTAACTCATAAATCAACTAAATAATACATCAGTTAACTTCAGTGCATGGACAGTTTCAGTGGAGACCAGTGAAGAGGTAGGTGAAAGAGCAGTGTGACCATCAGTTGTGACTATACTAGTGCAAGAGTTTGCACCACACATTGATGGAGATGCCAATGAGGATTTCGTAGTGCATACTAGGTGGATTCGAACTCAGATTGGGCCAATACTCATCTTGGATTGCAAAGTAGAGGCTGGCTAACAGGTGGAGCAGATTGGAGCATGTGTTTTGTGAGATCTGAGCTTATGTAGTGTGTAATAATTGGAGATTTTACTGAGAGCTTGTGAGGAGCTTTTACAATGATTGTTACATGATCTCTATCATTATAATATACAAATATTTGGGGGTTTTCAGCTTTAATCTTTCCCATAAATAATGTGTTTATATGTGTGATTGTTTATGGTTTTAATGTGCGCATGCGATTGTTCATATTTCCGCAATTAATGATCAATGGTAGAAGAGATTATGTAGTATGCATGAAGCTCAAATAGTGTGTGATCAGGATAATATCGGTGAATAATTTAACATTTATTCAAATTTCTACATGGTATCAGAGCGATATTGATCATTGGAGAAATTGCAAAACATTGAAGCGGTTGAGTTTTGAGCTGGTGGAATTCGAATTTGCAACAATATTTTCTTGGTGTCGAAGTTGAGATGTCTTTCAAAGGATTGTGATTGGAGTATGCCCTTGAGGGCAGCTCGAATTATATTGTATGGAAGGACAGGATGGAGGCAGTGCTAGATGACAATGGGTTGAAGGAGTTCATAGATGCAGAAATTCCAAATCCTACTTCTAATGATGCTACCGTACTTGACGCATGGCAAAAGAAGAAAGAAAAGTGTCGAAGGATTCTATTGGAGGGCGTGAAGGATCACATAGTGTCCAACCTTCATGGTAAGGCTTCTCCATTCTTGATGTGGAAAGCCTTGACAGATTTATTCCAAAGCAAGAGCGACCAGAGGAAGTTGGCACTCGGATAAACTTCGAGAAGCTCAAAGATGGAGAAAGGCGACAGTATGCCCAAGTACCTCACGAAGTTCACCCAATGCAGGGATGAGATGGGAAGTGTGGGGGTGACTGTTGATGATGAGGAATTGGTGAGCTTGGCTCTCCTAGGGCTTCCAAAGAGTTGGCATTCCTATCAGGACTCTGTCAATGGTCGGGAGAAATTTCCAGGATGGGAGTGACTTTGGTCAAATCTTGTGCAAGAGGAGATAAGGCGAAGTACCAGGGATGGATCTTCATCAAGGAACTCTGATGAAGAGAATTGCACTTTGGCTGCCAAAGAAAAGAAGGGGAAGAGAAAGAAAGCTTCTCATTCCGGTGTGAAAGGCAAGAAGCAGGACATGTCCAAGGTGAAGTGCTTTCACTGTCACCAGCACGGACATTATGCCACAAATTGTCCGCAGAAGAAGAAAAGTAAGCAGGCTGTTGGATTTGCAGCTAGAGAGGCTTTAGCCCCATAGTTTGAGCTGGATTTTTCACTGATCGCATGCTTGGTCTCAAGTGTGATGGTTTTAGTGTGGTTTCTGGACAGTGGTGCGTTTTTTCACATGACAAGAGATCGAGATTTGTTTACTGATCCGGATGAGAAAGATCTTGGAGTGCCCATCGAGATGGGCGATGATGGAAGATACAGTGCGACCGATATCGGTACCATTTCCTTTGAGAGGGAGTCTGGTAAACCCTTCGTATTGAAGGAAGTGATGCATGTTCGAGGATTGAAGAAGAATCTTATCTCTGTGGCGATGTTAGAAGAAAAGGGATATGATGTTGTCTTTAGCGAGGGAAAGGCTTTCCTATGTAGTAAGGAAACTGGTGAGACCCAGAGGATAGGGGTTCGAGTTAAGAACCTTTATCAATTGCAGGTAGATGGCTGTGCAGCAATGGCAGGCAAGGCAGAAGGAGTGGTGAGCCGGGATGATGGCGAGTTGTGGCACCGGAGATTGGGCCACCTTCATCATGGAGCTTTGAAGATACTGCAGCAGATTTCTACTGGGCTTCCTAAGGGTACTCTTGCATAGTTAGATCAGTGCAAGGGATGTACCTTGGGAAAATTTGTGAAAGCCACCTTTCACGAGAAGGATAGTCCCACCATGACAATCCTTGAGAGAATTGACACAGACGTGTGTGGAACTTTCTCAGTAGCTTCGACAGCATAGCACAGGTATTATGTGATCTTTGTTGATGATTTTTCTCAGAAGTGCTGGATCTACCTCATGCAGAAGAAGAGCGAGACATACTCAAAGTTCTGTGAGTTCAAGGCACTGGTTGAGAAAGAATCGAGGATGCAGGTGAAGGCTCTTAGGATTGAAAATGGTGGTGAATTCATCTCTGGCGAGTTCAAGGATTTTTGCAGTGCAGAAGGAATTTTAAGAGAGCTCATAGCACCTCATAACCCACAGCAGAACGGGGTTGTTGAGAGGAAGAACAGAACGATCGTGGGTGCTGCACGTGCGATGTTGCATGATCGGGGCCTACCCATTCACTTGTGGGCGAACGTGTGCCCTACGGTATATGTATCGATACGTTTGTCTCTGGGGATGCTTGTGAGTACACAGACGTTTTGCGGTAAACGTGTTCCCATTTGAGGATTTTTGGTTCACCTATTTACATTCATGTGACGAAGGATGCCAGGAAGAAGCTGGAGCTGATTGCAAAGGTTGGGATATTTTTGGGGTACACTGATACACCCCACAACCATCATGTGTATTTTCTAGACATTCGCAAGATTGTTGTGTAATGGGATATCAAATTTCATGAGGAGAAAGCCATGAAGTGTTCACTTGAGAGGGAGCCACACTTGCCTGCAGATGAGGAGCTATTAGTTCCTAAAGATGAGCCTCAGGATGTGGATCAACCGCAAGAGGAGGTTCATGGAGTGGAAGATACCACTCAAGCAGCGCCAACCATCAGAGGGCGGAAGCGCACTACAGAAGCTGAGCGACTGGCTCAAGATGCAGAGAAGGTTGTAGGAGCACCTACATCACAGCGCAGACAGAGACAATCACCTGATCGGTATGCTAGATACATGGCTCTTGTTAGCAAGTGTATTGTGACAGAGCCATCCTATTTCAAGGAAGCTGTGGAGGACCCCGCATCGGTAGATGCCATGGTGGAAGAGTATGATTCTATTGTCAGAAACAGTGCATGGGAGATTGTCCCAAGAAAGGAGGGGAAATCAGTGGTGGGTTTGAGATAGATCTACAAAGTGAAGCACGCAACTGATGAGAGTGTGGAGAAGTACAAGGAAATATTTTTTTCTCGAGGCTTTTCACAGATTGAGGGGATCGATTATGAGGAGACCTTTGCACCTGTCACAAGGTATTCTTCCATACGGACAATTCTTGCTCTCTCAGCGTAGATGGGGTGGCACATTCATCAGATGGATGTGAAGACTGTGTTCCTGAACGAAGTCATTGAGGAGGAGGTGTACATCGAGCAGCCCGAAGGTTTCGAGATCTTCAGCAGCGAGTCGCATGTGTGTAGGCTCAAGAGAGCGCTGTATGGGTTGAAACAAGAACCTCGTGCTTGGTACACACGGATAGACAGTTATTTCACCGGACTTGGATTCTCCAACAGTGAGGCGGATCCTAACCTATACTAGATTGTGGTGGAGGGTAAGTTGTTGATCATTGTACTTTATGTAGATGATTTGATTTTGACAGGTGATGAGCTGTTGATACTCTCATGCAAGGATGATCTTGCAAAAGATTTTGAGATGAAGGACTTGGGCCTCCTTCATTATTTCCTGGGATTGGAAATTTGGCAGCGCAGTGATGGATTGTTTGTTTCTCAGGGTAAGTATGCCCGGGAGATACTGGAGAAGTTCAACATGTATGGGTGCAAGCCTGTTGATACCCCTCTTCTTCGTGGATGGAGGAAGGAGGATGCTGCTTAAGCGGAGGTAGTGGATGCCACTGTTTATCGACAGTTGGTGGGGTCGCTTATGTATCTGGTCAATACACGACCCGAAATATGCTATGCTGTTAACCAGCTTTCATAAGCTATGGTTAAGCCAACCAAGATCTTTTGTAAGGCATGGAAGCATGTGTTGAGATATATCAGAGGCACATCAGGATATGGATTGTGGTACAAACAGTCGGATGAGGTGAAGCTACGTGGCTTCACGGATGCAGATTGGGCAGGGAGCCCAATGGATAGAAAGAGCACATCTGGAGGGATTTTCAGTATCGGGTCGAGAGAATTTTCTTAGTACAGAAGGAAGCAGAGATCCGCGACACTTAGTTCTACAGAGGCCGAGTATATGGCAGCTAGTTTGGCTACACACGAGGCTATATGGATGAGGAAGATCCTGGTCGGGTTGTTCGGTTCACAGTTGGATCCTACTGTGATTTATTGTGATAATCAGAGTTTCATCAAACTCTCGGTTAATCCAGTATTTCATGATAGATCTAAACACATTGACATCCCGTATCATCATATCAGAGATTGTGTGCAGCGGAAGATCATGTTACTTTCATACATTCCTACGGAGGATTAGGATGCTGATATCTTGACGAAGGCACTCACCAGGAGAAAATTCGAATACCACAGAGGTAGGATAGGGGTTTCAGATAATCCATATCTTATTGAGAGGGAGTGTTGAGATTGCAACAAGATGATGAGATTAGTGGAAAGGAGTCGCCTTCACTAAGTGGGCCCGCAGGCTATTTTTGGCGCAAAGTCTATTTTTAGACTATGCCTATTTTTAGACATATGGATCATGTTCTATGAGTTGCAGGATGCTATTTGTGGATGGTTGGTCAAGTCAAAAAAAATAGATGGACTTCTATTTTTAGACATACTGGGTGGAATTTATTTTTAGATTGCCAGTCTAAAAATAGATATGTTGAATATTATTAGCTCTTAATAATATTTGGACTATAAACATTATCTTAGCCTCTTGGAGCACTTCAGTTAAGTGTACAGATGTGGCACAGGAGCTGACAGAAGGAATTACACTATTCCTGAGGGTTAAGTGGAGCTATTGCATGGAGACTTCAGTTAGAACTCATGTGACGGAGTTTGGTGGAGTTGATTGAGGAAGTTAGTGGAGTTGTATTCAGTTTAACTCAGTTAAACATAGTTGAGCTAGTTGTATCTAGTCTAACTGATTGATACACTAGTGAGAGTGGCGTGAATTAATTATTAATTAATTCACTAATTATTAACTCATAAATCAACTAAAGAATACATCAGTTAACTTCAGTGCATGGACAGTTTCAGTGGAGACCAGTGAAGAGGTAGGTGAAAGAACAGTGTGACTATCAGTTCTGACTATACTGGTGCATGCGTTTGCACCACACATTGATGGAGATGCCAATGAGGATTGCGCAGTGCATACCAGAGGGATTCAAACTCAGATTGGGCCATTACTCATCTTGGATTGCGCAGTAGAGGCAGGCTAACAGGTGGAGCAAATTGGAGCATGTGTTTTGCTAGATCTGAGCTTGTATAGTGTGTAACAATTGGAGATTGTACTGAGAGCTTGTGAGGAGTTTGTACAATGATTGTTACATGATCTCTATCATTATAATATACAGATAGTTGGGGGTTTTCATCTTTAAGCTTTCCCATAAATACTGTGTTTATATGTGTGATTTTTTATGGTTTTAATGTGCGCATGCGATTGTTTATATTTCCGCAATTAATGATCAATGGTAGAAGAGATTATGTATTATGCATGAAGCTCAAATAATGTGTGATCAGGATAATCTCGGTGAATAATTTAACAGTTATTCAAATTTCTACATACCCAACCAAGTGGGTTTACATATTTTGACTCAACTACCCAACCAAGTGGGTTTACAAATTTGAAGAAGTCCTTACATGACTGAATATAACAATTTACATCATATGTCTCAACATAACCTTTTCATCAAATTACAAATATAAATTTTTATAACCAATACCAAAAAGACCTCAATAGAGAGATCATATTTCAGAACCATCATAATGCCAACAATGTATTACTCTCAGCAAGGCTAATTCTCCCCCTGAAACTGTGCTCCTGTCCTTGAGCTCACTTACTGTTTTTCTTATCAGAAAAACATACGCTTCTGTCTCCAACGGAACTCACGTGTATACACGGCTTTAGTTCATGAAACCCGTGTATGAGAATTGAAATACTAAAAAAATTTCATTCCTTCATCTCCCGCTGAACTTGTATCTCCTATACCTGTCTTTTTCTCATCAGATGCACTGTCAGAAATAAACATAACCAGAATTACCAAACCAACCATGAGAATCACCATATATTGCTCCCCCTATGATGATACATTACTGATTCCTATAATGTATCTCACATCACTCCTGCAGTCATTATGACAAGTAAGCTTTAGAAGCGGATGACTGCAGTAGGGTCAATATTCCCTATGTTTTTGACCGGTCCTCCTTTTTCCAGCTTTGCTTTAAATTTCTTATTGTGTGCTGGAAATTATCCAATTTATCAGATCTATTCATCCTGCATTCTTTTTCTACATGTCCATACTTGTTACAAGCATAAAATCTTGCGTGACCAGAAAAGTAAGCATAGGGATCATAATGTGTTTTTCTATTCTTTCTTCTATTGCAATCAATTGCTTTATGACCATACTTGCGGCATGAAAAACAATATCCCTTAAAGAAACCTGAGTAACTTTCTGTGTAGAATCTGTTTGTTTGTGACTGAAACAATCTGATTCTGCAATTGGCTAAAACATGCCCATAATTATGACATTTAAAGCATTCAACATTATTGATCAAAGGAGGGAATTATTTCTTTTGAGAGTTCATGATTGTCGGTTGACCTTTTTTTTCTTTCAACACTTCAGGTTTTGCATTGATATCCTTTGAATCTATAGCACTTTCTTGTGAACTAGATTCTCCCTTAACAGTTTCATGAAAACCAAGACCAAATTTAACAGAAGGAGACCTTTGACTACTAAGAATATTGTCTAGAATCTTAGTACTATCTTGAAACCTCAAGAGTTTATCTTTTTCTTCTAATTTACCTTTTAAAATGTGTACCTCAACCTCCAATCTTTGGCATTGCTTCTTCATAATTTCTTCGACCCTTCTTCCTTCTTCTACTTGATCATTCAATTTTAAAATCTCTTCTTTCAACCCATTTTCTTGTTCTTCAAATGTTTGTAGAAGTTCTTGATTCTTCTTATTCGATTTTTCCAGATCTTCTTTCAGAGAGATGATTTCTGCTTCAAGTCCTTCACTGTGATTGGTTACTTCATCGTACAACCTTTGATACTTGTTTATCTCTCCATTCATTCTAGAGATCATATCTTTGTAGATAGTTTCTCTCTCATTAAATAATCTTTGTTTATTTTCAACTTTAATCTTGAGAACTTCTTCTAGATCCATAACATTACTTTCACTATCTTCACCATTGCATGCACAAGAAAGTGAATCAGAAGAACAACAATCAATACATGTTTCATCTTCTTCATTTTCTGCCGTACATGTTTTTTGAGATATCTTCTTCCCTTGAGTAGCCTTCTTCTTTTCCTTCCTTGCCATGAGCACTTGCAAATCTTGGTTAGAATCTTCTCCATCCTCATTTAACACTTCATCATTATCTTCATTTGTATAATAACTCTTTCCCTTTTCAAATTGTTTCCCTTTATCATGATTTTCTTCATAAGGACATTTAGTAGCATAATGACCAACTCTTCCACAAGAAAAACAATTGAAGGGAAGCTTACCTCTGAATCTTCCAGTACCTGGTTGGAGTCTTCTCACAAAATTTGCTTCTTCTTCTTCTGATATATAACTTGATTCCTTGAAAACTTCCTTTTCTTTTCCTTTTGCACATGCCTTAAAGGAAACTTCTCTGATTTGAGAGGGACCTCCTTTTATCATTTCAAAAGCAGTCAGGATACCATGTAGTTGAACAATAGTAAGAGTTTGTAGATCTTGCCTTTCTTCAATAGCTGATACTTTTGACTCAAATTTTGAAGTCAAAGATCTTAAGATTTTTTCCACTAGAATATTATCGGTTATGGTTTCACCCAAATTTTTCATACGATTTACAATATCATCTAGACGTAAAAAGAAACTAGCAATACTCTCATCACTATGCATCCTTAAATTTTCATATTCAATTTTGAGAGTTTGGATTTTTGCACTTTTTACCTTTGTATCTCCTTCATAACTTAGAATGATTTTCTCCCATATTTCTTTTGCTGAATTTAGCTGCATCACTTTAACAAATTCTGATTCAGACATGCTTCCTAATAAAGCATTGACTGCTTTGGCATTGATTTCATATTTCTTCCTTTCTGCTGCATCAGTAGGAATAATTTCCGGATACTGATAAACTTCTTCCACGATTGCCCATACTTCTGCACCAAGACTTTGCAAATATGCTTTTGTTCATATCTTCCAGAATAATAGATTACTTCCATTGAATAGAGGTGGCCTTAGAGAAAATACTCCTTCATGACTTCCCATTGCGATGGATCTCCTTCAAGAGATCAAGCTTCTACAGAAGGACCTGCTCTGATACCAATTGTTGGTAAAAATAATGAGAGGGGGGGGGGGTGAATTAGTATTTAGAGCTGGCTGAAATTTTTTTACTTTTTCTTTCTCTTAAACCCATACGCTACTTTACTGAACCCAACTCGCGTATACACTTGGATATCCTTAAGAAAAATTGTGTATGTCCAGAGATCTTATTATGCATTTAATTCTTTACTTAGATCATTGCATCATTCATTCATCAGATTTTTAGTAAGCAGTAAGCATGTGCAGTAATAACATAATAACCAATCACACATAAGCAACACACATGAACACTAGTATTTAAGGTGGAAACCCAATTCGGGAGAAAACCACCGCTGCTGTTGTCTCTATCTTCAATATTTATTATAAAGAAAACTTCTTACAATTTTGTACTGGCGCAGACTCATACCATCACGCAGGCACCCACCTGCAAAAGGTTGCAACCTTCTCTCATTTTCCAGCCACTACTGGAAGGGAGCTCCAACCCCCTGAACTCATTTACCAGCTACCAGTGGAAGGGAGATACAACCCCCTCACTGAAGGCTTCGACCCTCAACACCGCCATGGACCACGTTTCATCAATTTTCATACTGGATCCAATAGCTTCCACACAACATACCTTGTAGGCCACTTTTCATTAGATTTTCAGACTAGACCCACTCCACACATTTAAGCTCAACATACATCAAACTGAAACTTATAACCCCATCAATTAATTCAGTGGATCATCAACCAACAAACCAACAACTTGATCTTTAATCAACATAATCAGCAGCATAATCAACATTCAAACAGCCTAGATCTGTATGAATACATCATTGACAGATAGCAGTAAAACAACAAAGCAGATCATACATTTCATTCCACACACTTCAGCAAAACCCTAGATTCCATATGCGATTTTACTTCACTAAACCTGTGTATATACGCGCTTTCACAGAGACAAACCTGCGTATACATCTTCACATATTTCAGGACTGACCTTATATTCCATACGCGCTTTTGCTGAAACCAACCCCCGTATATACGCACTTTCTCTGCCATGAACTTGCGTATAGATCTGCAAACATTGTAGGGCTGCGCAACTCTTCAGAACAGATAAATAGCTCAGATCTTATCCTTCACTTCAGGAAATATTTGCCACATCTCAGATCTAAACATTTCATAAACAAATCTAGAAGATACATAGTCATTTCAGATCTAGAGATCCCTCTTCATCATTTTCTTCATAGGTGCATTATTAATTCAGATCGATCAATAAGTTGTTACCCATTCCATGCAGATATACTTCAAAGTGAGGTATTCATTAAAACCCAGACCTATGCCCCCTCTTGCACTATGATCTTCTTCTCCTTATATAGATTTAGCCTTTGTCAATAACATGAGTCAAAACCACTCAACCTTCGATGGTATTCTTGGAAGGAATCAAATAAACCATACAACGCTCAATATTGTGTGCCAAAACCATGGTAATGCCCCTTGGTATTATAAATTTGGAGTGCAAAAGGGCATACGCGACTTGGTATGTAATTTTCCGCGTACATACGCTACTTTTCCTTTACAAATCCGCGTATGCTTTGTGACATATCTTATTCATCATTACTCTAGCACTTAATGGAATTTATTTCTTGGTTACTTCTGAACTAATATGTAGCTGCATCATCCTTACATATTTAACACATAGGTTGCTTATCATAGGTAACTCATCAAGTAGGTTTCCATCAAGGACAACTTCATCAAGTAGGTTGCCATCAAGGAAAACACATTGCATCATATTGCCAACAATGAACACTTCTGATTCACTGCATTTTAGAAATGCATACATAATGCCAATTGTGCTCTTTCACCATTGAAAACATCCATAGAAACGATACCAAAATGTTGGGAAAAGTATTTTTCTTAATGAAATAAGCCAAATACCTCAGAAGTAAATTATCAACTAGAGTAGTTCTATTTATTTCAACGTTATCATGCAAATTATATGCAGGAAACAATTGTTAATTAATACTGGAATATTCATAATGCTAAGCTTTGTTTTACAAGAACTTGACACTCAATCAAACAAAAAATTGTTGTCACTCTTCAATCTTGCAGGAATGGAAAATAATTCAACAAAAAACATCCTTGTCAAGCCCTCGCATAAAATAACTCATTGCACACAATGCTTGAATTGAAAGTAACTCTTGCAGAAATAAAATAACACCCATTCATCAATATCACTCTCACAGGAAATTGAAGAAAAAATCCTTGAAATTGATCCTTCTCTTGTAAAAAATCATTCAATCATAGCCACACACAACCATCAACCCTTGTAATTATAATAAAAAATTAAATCAACTCATCAACTACATGATGCACTGACTTAGTTGTGATAGTAGCTAACTAATATTTTATATCAAAAAATAATTGTAAATAATTGAATAATAGCACATAATTAGTAATGATTGATCACTAGTAACTATGCTAACAAACGAGAAATCTATATGATTTAATTTGGAAGTTAGTTTAACCAATAGTTATGGGAACATATTAACAAGAATATATAACAGTGATAATTAAAATTGTAACAAGAACTAAATTAAAATAACTTGCAAATTAATTAAAATAAAAAAACTACACTACCTCTATAGACACAATGATCCATGCTAATTAAGAGGAGGGCCCTTCCTGCTTACTAGGGAGTTGGTAAAATCACAATTCAAAGGATATCTCAACAAATCATAAATTGACTATGAACTCATAAATATTTTATTACCTTTGGAAATGGAAATGCAAGATGGACAGTTTGAAAATGATGATTCCTCCACTTATAACCTCCTAACATATCTTCAGTCCATAAAGTTTATACAAAGAGACAATGGGACAAATTGGAACCAATTCCAACAAATATGGATTGTCAAAGTACTGAACATATTTACAAGATATTTGATGCAGGGGAATTAGACACTAGCCAACAATGTAGGAATTTTGTCCACATGTTGTGGCTAGGAGGGATCAAAATCATTCGAATCTGTAACAAAAAGGTGTCAATGCCTTAGCTGTCTATTGCATTTAGATCAGTTAGAGTCAGTAGAAGTCGAATAGTTTTAGGTTTAGTCCATCTGTCCTGTTCAGTTATTCAAATGCATGTAATTAGACCTTCTGCTAGAGTAGAAATGGTCCTCACAGAGGAACCGAAGAGACACATGACAATGCATATAAAATGTAACCCCCGGATACATTGGAGGAGGGGGGATTTCCACAGTAAAGATTTTGTGTGTTAAGCATCTGTTCTGTGCTTGAATATATTTCGATGTTTGTTGATCATCGGTGTGGAATAGTAGATATAATGTCCTTGTGTGTGCATTCTCTTGATTTTGAGGTATTTGAGCCTCCAGCTTTGTGTTAATTCAATGAAGAATTTGCTGTGTTGAACCTCCGAAAGTCTCTCTCTGTCCATGGTTGAGCGTGGTCCATATTGATTCTCCTGAGTGTGTCTTATTGATATGCACCCCTGTGAGAAACCGAGGTGATTACAGTAACCTGATACTGGGCATAGAATCATGTGCTCGGAAGAGTGTGACCTTTAGTGTTGGATTGCCCACAGCACCGTGAGCTCAGCTAGTAGTGAAAACCCCGCTTACAAAGAAATAAGTTTGTTTTGTTGTGAACTGAGAATGTTGTCCCAAGATTCGAACCTATATTCAACCCATCAGAACGAATAATAATATTTTTGTTAACCCTGGTGGTACCCCGGTAAAACACTGTTCACAATCCGGAGCAGGTTTGCGAAACCAAACCCACCCATATCGCACCACCTTTGTAAATAAGTGAAACCACTCCAAACCAACACGATCCAGTGGAAAATGGCCACGTCGACCGGGAAATACTACTCTCATCACGTGCCTATCGCGCGTTAACTATCAACGGTGAAATCAACGTGATATCAATGTACACCGTCTGATCTGGAGGCTAGCTCATCAAACGGTGATCGCACTCAAATTAGCATGGAAGATAACTCAAGGTATGGGCATTTTCATTTAATTGAAACCCGTCGATTGTATATGTGGGCCCGGGGCCTAAAGTATATTAAAGTATTTCGTTGTCAATATCGTCGGGTTATTAATATAAGTCAGAAGTGTTATAACCTTGATTATAAGGTTATAAGGTATAAAGGCGGGTCAATCTATTCTCTCGTGGTATTGTTGGTTAAGGAAGTTGGTGTATTGGCTTTAATACATTAAATTTCCCATTGGTTGGGACTTAGGACCGTCGTAGATTTATATTGTGGGTGATTAAAGTTCGGAGATATATTTAAAATTATCCAAAGTCTTAACATTGGAAAGGATAAAACATGATAATGCGTTTAGGCGTGCAGAAATAAAGAAACATAAGGTGCTTTGTATATATGTGGCTATAACTAAAGTTGGATTAAAGTATTCATTTTTCAATTTCTACGAAATTGACAAATAAATTTGACAAGAATTTAAGGGGATTTCTTATATTAAATAGAGTCTGTATTTATGAAAATGCTGACAGAGATAATTTAGAGGCCAGCTCTCCTTGGGGGCTGGATTTAATTTTGTTGCTGTCAATATTGTGTTTCCTTTTTTTTGGAAGATATTAACTCGAAAAAAACCCAAGATCTAATTAGATTATATTAATCTATCATGAAATGATCTCGCGATAGGTTTGAATTCTTTCATTTGCTAAATGGGTTCTCTATTTTTACTGTTGTTTTTCCAACAACCACACTAAGAAAGGTATGTATGAAATAACCACATGTATATATCAATCAACAATATTTTTAGAAAAGCTAAGTTCTCTTCACATAATTGTGCAGGTTTTGAGAAAAACCCATGTCTCACATTTTCCATATTCTTATTCATTTCTCCACAAATTCTACCCGACATGAGTTGTTTGAGTTGTAGATCATAAGTTGGAACATTATGGATTTGACCTAGATATGAATTAGGTAACATAAATCCATGTCAAAATCCACAGAAGAAAACCTAAGTTCTAGAATTTCTCTTGGAGCTACCTAGATATCCCAACCATGGAGGTTGGTTACAATAAATACATATGAACAACACTAGGGAAACTATCATCAATGAAAATAACAAATATCATTTATAATTCATCAAAAATAATGGAAAATAATGATAAATAATTAATATTTGTAATATTATTGTGTCACATTCATATAGAAACAGAACAATACAAGTAATAAAACGGCAAAGAAGTGTGATAAAATGGAAAAGGTGACAATTTGACGACCCAACAATAGAAAGGGATCAGGGAGTCGAGAGAGTGATAATTCACCCAAGAGGACAAGTTGAACATTAATAATCCCATGGTTTTGGAGAGACTTCCAACAACCAGGCTATGTAAATTCTCTCCTTTAAGGGATAGTCCAATCCTCTACCCTTAATATAAAAGTATTGATAATTATTGGAGAATCAAAATTAATTCTCCTTCATATTCTCTTATTTTCTTTTCCACAATATGTAAAACTTAGGAATATTTACAAAAGGATTACTCACTCTCCAAATTGATATCAGTGAAGTATTTTTTCCTTGTGATTCACTTAAACAACTATAAAACAAATGAATTGGCTTATCAAAGAAAAATAATAGAACCTAGAATCTAAGTATTGTTGGCCGAGAGAAGGGATATTTCTCTATCCCATACTCAGCAAATATTAAATATGATGAGCCATGCCACAAATTATAATATCATGCAATGGATTTTTAAAGTGAATCTCATTAGGGGAATTGTTAGGTCAAAATGGGCCTTAAAATAAAAGGTTTACTAAAAAATTGGCTTTATAAGAACCAATAGGATTGAAGATGATGATGTCATCCCCACAAGTAAATGTTTTGGAGGGAAAAGAAAAAAATAAATTTTTAATTGTATTTTTGGCTTATACCATTTTAATTGTACACACATTTCATGTGTAGACACATGTTGGATACAATATCAAATTCCACGTTCAATGAGTACCCACTTTTCATACTTTTGACTAGACCCACATAGAAAAAAAATGAAAATACATGAAAAAAACATGTCAATGTGGATCTAACACTAGCACATTTGGCCCAATTTCTGATGGCCTAAATCTCGCTCTTGCGACACATAGGTGTCCCAAGAGCGACGTTTTGAGGTGGGGCAAAACATGGTTTCTCCTCACGTCGTACTTCCAATAATTGACATAATCGTCGATATAGCGACGCTTGCTCTGATGCTTTATATTGGTGTCGCACTTCTGACATTTATTGAAGCGTCAAAGTTTCGACGGGTTAAAGTGTTGTTATTCCGACGCCCTTAAACGTTGATGTTCCTTGCCTCCAAACATCGCTAGTCTGAAGCCTTTGAACATCGCAAGTCTGACATCACCATATCTTTGTCGCAAGACCAACATGACTAAACATCGTGGCAAGATCGACGGTAGTTAAACGTTGCAATACCGACGAAAACAAATGCAAAATACTGGTGGAGGATTTACGTCGGAATACCGATTGAACGTTGCTAGTCCAATGCCACCATATCTTCATCGCAAGACTGACAGTAGTTGAATGTCACAATACCGACGGTCATAACAAAACCAAGATAAAACTGAGAGTGTTAACCAAGAGAAGAATAAGCATAATCATTTTTCCTACAATATTTGTGGGGATGATCATCTTACTCATGAGTTCCCGCAGATGGATGACATTCATAGATATTTCTCGTAGTAATATGCTCATCAACATATTGTCTTGATGAATCCCTTTCTAGTCCAACAACAAAACATGGTTTCAAATCATCCACCACCTCATCAATGGGGTAATGGGGGGGACTCTTCTAATGCCTAACCTTAAACTGAGGATATATTTATGGTCAAGTTGGGAATAAATTTACAAACCATAGCTCATAATTACAAAATATTCACTACCAAATAGTTAGGCTTATGCAAGCCTGGTCTTTGATTCCATGATAGTTAGTCGATCCCCTTTATAGGAAACTCTTCCAATATTTCAAAGTGTATTGGAGTAGGAATGTTCAAAGACTCATCATTGATGGGGCATATTTCCCCTTTCTCCACTAGACCCATGTCCATTTTATTTCATGATTAGCATGATATGTTATGCCAATTTTGAATCCCTTGGACATCATGCTCCTTGTGCAATTCCTAGAGAAGATGAATCTCATGGGGGCATAATTCCAACTTTAATGGAAATCATCACTTATGTAGTGGTCCCACCAGCACCTTATGACATTGGTCATAACCTCCATCCTAATATGGAATATGATCAAGATACTCTGCCCATACGGGTCATTAATCCATCACTTTCACATGACTCATTTGATATTGAGTTTCCTTTAGATAAGGCCATCTTGGAGGTCATGGATTCATAAGGTAATGTAAGGAAAACTATGCCACTTGATGCCTATACTCTCTTTCGTATGGAATCAATAAATATTAATACTAAAAATATTGACTCGGACTAGGGGGAATTCCCCAAGTCATCTAATGACGTCCCATCCTTGGACCAAGTCAAGTTAAGGATTTCTAACTTTGAACTTGCCACTGGATTATCCACTCTAACTTCCCCCATATACAAGTGTCTCATACCCCCTTCATGTCTTGATCAACAATATCAAGGAGTTTCCTTAGCTTGTGAGACCATTCACCCTTTATGTCCTAGGGTCGTTCCTGATAATGATATGGTTCTAGGCTATCCTTGGAATCATCAATCTTTAGGAATGTGGAATTTTAACTAGATATGGCATGGTCCCTGCATGGTGTGTGTCATGTTTCTAATAGCCATAGATGAGTACATTGGGATCCTTGGCCCATGCCCAACAGTGGGCACTACATTACATAACCTATTAGGTTGTGTCCTCCTCGGTACATAAGTATATATTTCACCAATGATGAGGGTATAGGAGATTAGTACATAGTGAATTTGTATATATTCCATATTAGTGACATCAAATTTTCATACTCTAACCTTTTTCACGTTGAAGCTATGGGATGAACCATAGTAATGATGTTAGCGATATTGATGGAAGTTTGTGATCCCATGCAGGGAACTGTTATCCACTAGGAAGTTATATATTCTCTCTATTGTTGCACCTAGAGGCACTCTCCAACCTAGTATGGTTGAGATGTTGTAATGTAATGTCCTGTAAAATTTTTAACTCTTTCAAAATAAATAAAAATAAAAAATAAAAATAAAAATAAATAATTATTTTTTATTAATTTCTATAAATGAC
Organism: Pinus albicaulis; assembly: GCA_034641835.2. Classification (NCBI taxonomy): domain Eukaryota; kingdom Viridiplantae; phylum Streptophyta; class Pinopsida; order Pinales; family Pinaceae; genus Pinus; species Pinus albicaulis. Next base: position 29,488 of record JAXQQM020066353.1, on the reverse strand, counting down.
TATTGATGGTTTTTGAGCTCTAGGTTTATTTGAACCCATGGTATTCATGTGGAATATAACCTATTTAAAGGGGGGGAATTAAACCATCCTAGCTCCATCTTAACTCTAGATCTAACAAGCGTCAAGAGGTATAAAATATCTTGACATGCAAACCTCTTTTAGAGTGAAAATAAATTTGATCCCTTTTGGCACTTGGTAGACCCAGAGTTAATATGGATCTATGTTGTTGAATATACATGGAGGTACATCAAAAGAATAAATTATAATGGGATAAATACATCCAAGAGGACTTGTGGAAATAGTTATCTAGTGAATTATATTTTCAGGAAACAAATGGGAAATCTAAATCCTTTTTGTTTGGTAATGTTGATTGATAATTTGTTTTTTTAGATGTTTATGTAGAATTATTAGTGGGAAGTTCAAGGAAATAGTAACATCTTAAGGGAATTAGGGGATGGGGTGAGGGAAAAATATAGGGGAGTTCTAATCACATAGTAGGAGCAACAATTGTCTACATGAAACATAATTATGATAGAGGCCAATATATTTTGTTGATGTGCATCTTACTTTATATTAATTTATAAATCCTTTGGAGTCAAAAACATTGGAGGACAATATCCAGGTGAGAAAATAGTGACAAGATGGAGTAGGACTTCCAATCCATGCAAGAATATATTCTACAACTACAACTTAAGCTTAATAAAATGACCTTAAATCTTACACCTGCAATGGATATGATGATTGAAATTTGGACTCAAATTTTCCATATTGAAGACAAATCTACTTATATATGGAGCTAAGTGGAAGAAATCTAGTAAGGAAGGGACTGGAAACTCAATCCTATAAAAATTCCAATAATTATCCATGTATGAGTTATAAATACATACCTTCTTTGAAAAATATGGGCTTCTCATATGGTAACCAATATCCTTTCATAGGGAGAAATATTGTAAAATTTAAATCTATTGAGTATGGAATGTAAATTTTGTCTAGAACTGGCACAATTATGGAGGATTTACAAGTGGAACAGGTATAGGATATGTAATAAACTCTTCAATTTATTTATAGATATCAAATGTGAAGAGGATGGAAAAATTATAATACAAAAAGTATAAAATTTTGTTTTTTTAATGTAATGTTATACCCCAACACATATTTATAATGGAAATAATGTTCCAATGGAAAAAATGACATCTACATTTCCTTCACATAATCTCTTGATATTTTATTACGTCTCCTTCAGAAAATATTTATATTTTTCCTTGAAGTTGGAGACCCATTCCTTGGTAATTTTTTTTACCATGATCAAGTTATCAACAAACTATTACTTAGAATAAGATTTTTTTTTTAGTTTTCTATTAGTCCCAGCGAAGACTATCAAGTTCTTGTAATCTTCTTCAAGTAGGCATGCATGATTAAATTTTAAATGTGATGTTTCTTTCAATTTTTCTTTTCCATATTAAATTGGACGTGGATTTGATCGAAGAGACCACTTATTCCCACATATTACTTTACCAAACAAGTCCATTTGTAAGATACTCTAAGATAATAAAATGATCAAGAATTTTAGGGATACCTTCTAATCCACTTTTGGTATTCCACTTGGTAGGCATAGCTTTGGAAGGTTCGAGGTCTATAATATGAAAGGTTTCAAAAATATGCACAAAAAATTACCTAAGATAATTTTATTGAGGTTGGAGCCCTGAAAACATTCATTGGGAAATAAACATATCAATATCGCCAACAAGAAAAATATTTTGGCTCAATATGATCCCTAAAGAGGCCAACTTTTCCCAATAATTTTTCATAAATACAGGCCATAGATATTTACAGCCTCGAGAATTAGGCACATATCCTTTACCATCAAGTCTACCTATATACCTAATATTAAAATATAAGAGGATATGGCTTACAAACCTAGACTCTAAGCCATGTGTGCGCTCCCATATTTCCCTTCCACATATAGAGATATGAAATACCAAATTTTTAACCATGGAGAAAATAATCTATAGCTTTAGAGCCTGCCTATATAGCTTCTTATATTATATTAATGTATGGAGAGTATATTTTGAAAATGATTTTGAGGGATAATAGTTTTTGAGCATCCGTACTATTGTCCTCTTAGATAATTGGGGTCAATTAATTATGCCACAACATCTATAATATTTTGTTTGTTTTAAGTTGGGGTTTTTGGATGACCAATGTATAAATAAATTTTCATACAGTTGTGTTTAAACTTTAAATAATATTAATCAATGAGGAAAGGGTTGTTTCTTTACTTCAAACAGTGATTTGAGATTGCATATGTAAAAGTAGAAAATGTAAGAAAGTATGATTAATTAAATATTTAAACTTATTGTTTTAATATTCATAAGTGTGAAAAACTGTCAAACAATGTTTAACAACTTAACAAAAAATATTTAATATTATGAAGATGTTGATGATTAATTGATGTAGAGCGACTTACATAAACATACAATTCAATAAGTCATTCTCTAATATAGATAATAACCTCAGGGGATTTAAGATAGACTGAAATAAATTTTTTTCTTACCTAGTTATCTTCATAAACATTAAACATATGCAAAAAACAAGATGTAATGAAAACTAGAAAACTTACAAGAGAAAAAAATGAATGAAACAAATCCCGAATCCTTTTATTATCATCAATGATCAAATCTTGTACACTTCTACTTACAAAATTATCATCCAAGGGTGCAACCCTTAATAACTCGGATTGAGAGTTTTTTATAGTAGTTTCTATGACTTAAAAAATATCTAAAACTAATTACAATAATAGTATCAAATAATAGTAAAACAAAAATGTTGAATGATATGTCATTGTTTTTTAGGAAATAGTTGATGATTTGGCCCCAAAAATGTTGTTGTGTTGTCATTCTATTGGAATCAGAAATTACTCGATTGTTTCACATACTTTATCCCACCTTTCTTCACATGGAATATCAAAATTTACCACCTTTCTGAATACTTCATCCACCTCTATATACCTTTCAAAAGTTGGCTTGTTGAGAAACATATGTTTTATTTCATGTTTTATGATCAAATCAAACTCTAAGGATTCAAGAAAGGCTTTTCCTGTTATATGTTCCTTAATCCCTGCAAACTTGGCCTTGTCTATTGCAATAGAATACAATTTATTTCAATATTCCTCCACATTAACTAGTTTGTCATTTGGAGCTACCAATATAGGTAGTCTCCTTTGGTTTAATACATTTAAATTTGAATGAAACCTCAGCAAAAAAATGTCCAAGGTATGACATTTTGTCTCCAACTAATTAAGAAAAAAATTCTTTCGTAGAACCTTTTTGATTTCAAGGATGGTGGTTGTTCTGTCTACAATATGTATGAAATTTTGTCTCCAACTGATTAAGAAAAATTTTCTTCACTAGAACCTTTTTTACTTCAAGGATGGTGGTTGTTCTGTCTGCAATATTTATCTACTCTAATTCTTCTCTGCTCTTTGAATTGAGAAACTTTATCATATATGAGGCTTCTACTGCTTTAGTCTTAAGTGATGATTTCTCCTTTTCTATGAATTCTCTGCATCTGGTAATCAATTCTTGATGTTCAAAAATTATTTGTATGGATGGCCATACATATGTCATTGATTGGCTAATCTCTATCCAAATACTTTCCTTGGTTTGGGCCATGGTGTCTCCCATTAACAACTCACTTTCTAAATTCATAACCTTAAGTCCCAACCCATGAGAGTTATGCATTTCCTCCATATACAAAGTATCATTTTTAATCTTCTATGTTTCTAAATTCTTAAAATTTTCTAGTAGCTTCTCATTTTCTTGTTTTTGTGTGGCCAATTCCTATGCTATCCTTGTTGGATCACCTATTGTTGTTGTAGAATCAATGGTTGTTGATGATGAAATAGGTTCTATACCTACAAATTCTATAGGGACTACTGTGACTTGAATCATGGCAAGATGAGTTGATTCTTTCTCCTTAAGAAGTCCTTCAATCTGTTCCTCCATCTTCTGAATCTAGATATTTTTCTCAATGATTAACTTGAGCATTTTTTCTCTATTCTTCTCACTTTCTTCAATCTCCTTGGTCTATGGGTCTTTTGTAGAAGGCAGCTTTAACTGTTTTTGCAGAGCTGCAATGTATGCATTTTTATTTTTAATTATTTCTTCTACAACCTTACAATCCTTTCGATAATATCCAATTTTGACTACAACATTTTCTAGAGACTTTAGTTTGTTGTCCTTAGCTAGAGAAGACAATTTCTCAATCTTAATCTAAGATTGTACATTAGTTAAAGCAGTTCTAAGCTTAGACAAAGACATGGTTGTTGTAGTCATGGTGGAGAGCAACATCTCACCAAACTGCCAGTGCATATCCATTTGATCTATTAGATGAATTTGATTAGTATCAAATGAAAATATGGTCTTCTTGAAGTCTAATGGAGACTTTGGAAATGGAACTTGGGCTTGTAAGAAATTCATTTGCATTTTTCCTTTCTCACTATCAAAAGGAGATAAAAGTCTGTGTTATGAAGTGGAGTTCTTCTTTCATAATTGGCTATAGACATTTGACCTCGGTGTCTCATTCTTTTTCTTTATTTCCAATAACTTTGAATATATATTCTAATCAACAAGTGAGCTAGTTCCAGTAGCCTGGATGATCTCTAGGGGCTCTTGAGAAGGTGAAGATGTGGGAGGAGTATTAGGAACACTTTTTCCTATTGATGTGGACACCTCTGCATCTCCATGATCACTGATTTCTGGTTGTTTTTTATTTTCTTTTATAGAGACTGACAAGTTAGTCTTTGGCTTCTTCTGTTGAATTATGAATTCTTTAATCAACTCCATAGTATATGAAGTTTATTTTCTTACCATTTTCTGTTGTTTACTCCGAGCAACTGGAGTTTGTATAGTAGAGGCAGAAAAAAAAAATATTCTTCTTCTTGAAGTGTATTCTCTGCCCACTGCTCCTCATTTGTAAATTTCTCTATTTTTGGGCTTGGAGTATGATTGTAAGGAGTTTTTTTAATTCAACCCTTAATCTCGAGATGATACCAAAGGGGTTATATGACTAGGTGAAGCTGGGCTGAAAAATTATGTTCTTTATGAGTGTATCTGCCTCAATACCGGCTGATCTGATGTTGTAGATAAATGAGCCAATTTTATATTTGATCTTAAATTGTGACTTTCTCTTACTTGATACAAAGTGAAGATCATCCATGTTGATCATCTGTCTAATATATTCCAAAGAGAAAATTCTCATTGGAACATACTTTGGCAGCTTATATGGTGCAATTTCACTACCATATATCCTTATTTCGATGTAATTCTGGTATAAATACCAATCACCAGTATTAACTTTCTCACTTAAATGAGAAATATTTTTTCTATATTCACTAGCTATAGGCTTCGTTTGGCTACTGAGAAGTTGTGCCACTGGATGTATCATTGTATCGATAAAGTATGAGAAAGAGAATTTATTTGAAATAAATTTGGCCATCTCAGTCCAATGGATGACTGATTGATTGATTCCCTGCTCATATTTTTTGTTAAGTGCAATTGGCAGTGAGTCTCCCTACTAAAATAGAAACATGTAAACAAGTACAAAGGTGTACTTGAACATCCCTTGTGTAGTTAAATTCATAAAATACTCATTATATTATCAGCCAAAAATTTACTGTAATTATACATGAAAGCAGACTGTTGATCCTTCGAAAATATATAAAAGAATCCAAGAATGGATTCATCAATTGTTTTATCATATGGGTAACCTAACAGATAGGACAATAGGGAGATGATGTGTCTAGTGGCTTCATGGAACATTGAAGATAGATAGGGTGTGTTTCTCTTGGGAAATTCAACATCATATGGTATAAATGTCTCAAAAATATGAGCTCTTTAGGGAAAGGTTAGCGTATGGTACAATTCCATAAGGGCTGCTTGTGAAAATAAGCTCAAGAAATCCGATTGGAGAATTAAAAGCATGTTGTTGATGGTTTCAGCAGTAATAGAAATAATAATGTCACCATTCTAAGCCACTAATTCTCTTTTAATAAGATCATATCTGGTTTGGCACAAGATAAACAGGTCGAGAAAATCATATGTTTTGGGAAAACAGAAGAGAGGCAGAAGGGATTCCAATAATTTGATCTGATCTTGCTTGTCAAGGTAAATTTTCTTCAACCACAGGTGTAGCTCATGAAACTTGAACTCACACTCTATGTGAGAAATCTTGTAGAATGAGTTTGCAAGAGGAATATGGTCGAGGTCGACTAGGTGGTAGTGGAAGGGTTTTCCTCTTAAACAGGTTTTCTAGTATTTCCTTTGGGAGCCGTATTGACAAGAAAAGGAAAAGAATGGGGAATTATATGATAGAGGGAAGAAAATATGATCTTGTGCGAGAGAAATAATAATTTTTTAAAGACAGTGTGTGATGGAAACTGTATACCTACAACAAAAAGTAAATCAATTAAGCAAAAGTGATAATCTGGCAGTCTCAGGTTTATTTATAGCGGAGAAGGATATGATAACCATTTCCTTTAGTGACCGTAGAAGTTAACGTCATGAGAGCGGCATGATGAAATTACCAATCAATGGTTTGGGAGCAGGAACACAACAGACCAATAGGGCATAACGGTAGCGACACAGTGGCAACGAGCAGTTGAGGTGGTGGCATATGGTTTGAAATTGAAAATGGTCAAAGCACGGGAGTCATTCAACTATTGGCAGGAGAAAAATGATGACCGAAGGATAAGTGGATTTGAGGGGTTGTGAAGTGATGTGAGGGTCCTTCCATTAATACCACTTTTCGGAACCCCCCACCCCCCCCCACTCACCCCTTAACGGGAAATTTACAAGGGGGGGGGGGGCGGGGCACGAAAAGCTTCCCTGCCATTGATCTGGGCAGGGAAGAGATCTGCCGTCAAAAGATGTGTGATCTTTATTATAGATGAAAAATACCTTTTGTATTTTTCAACCATATAACAAAATCATGCGCCGGATTTACAGTAATGGTTTATGTCGATTATAAAAACAAGGACTAATGCTTACTTAAGAAAATTAATCACAAATTAATAATAATTAACATTTAAATGGCGTATTTAAACAAAAGCCTTTGAATTTTTTTATTTTTAGAAGCTAAAGCATCCATTTTTTATTTTCTTTCCTAAAATTTTATTTTTCGTTCATCTTTTAGGGAAATCCACCTCTAACATTTTATTGATATGAATAATGAAATAACTGTAGTCCTAACATTTTTTGATTTTATCTTTTTCCATTTATATCCTAACTTAAAATTTAAATTTTTGTATTTTGTCTAATGTTTTAACTTATCAAAACCAAATAATGTTACAACATCGACTCCAACTGGGGACTACTTCCTCCTGTCGGATGCAGAGAACAAGAAGATCCAATAAGGCTTGAAAAATATAAACAAACCACTAATATACAATGATGATTTTGAATCTTCTTTAGTGTCTTCCGGACTGAATATAATTCTTGAGAAATATTCCATTGACATGCAATGAAGAAAATTGTCCTTCAAAATTCTATAAAATGAAGCTATTGTTACCCTTTACTTCAGCAATATTGAAAGGTCCAAAGCAAAGGTTATCAAATTTCCCATTTTTACCTCTATCCTGCTTCTTAGCATAACATATCAAAACTATATCTGCTTCTCTAAAGTCTCTTTCCCTTGCCTTCCTATCAAAAATACTTTTCATTTTATTCTGATATTTCCTTAGCTTGTATTGAATTTCATCTCTATTTTCATTTAATTGAATAATCTAATTTATTCTTCTAGAGAAATCATTAGGTTCTTTCCTAGCCTCTTGTAAAAATTTAAGAACAAGTAAGAAGCTAAATTGGTAGGAAATATGGCCTCTTTACCATAGACCAGCTGAAATGGATATTTACCTCTTGAAATTTTGGGAGATATTATGTTAGCCCAAACTGCATATATAAGGTGACTGCCCCAATTCTTCTTATGGTCTTCTAGAGTCTTTTTAATTACCTTGACCGAGCTCTTGTTTGATGAATATGGAAGTCCATTTCCACATGGATAATAAGGAGTAGAATGATTAGTAAAATTTGATACTTCTGACAGAACTTAGTCCTTTTTACTCATTTTTACACTACTAAATGATTTTGAATTATCAATTACTATCTGTTGAGGACATCCAAATCTGGACATAATGTTTTCTTCAATGAATTTAATCACTATCGTATTTGTATCATTTCTAACTGGAATAGCCTCCACCCATTTGGTGAAATAGTCTGTGGAAGTTAAAATCCATCTGTGATGATTAATTGAGGCTGGATGAATCTCTCCTATAAAATCTAGTCCCCATTTTAAGAAGGGTGATGAAACTATCACCAGAACTAGTGTAAGGGCTGCAAGTTTTTGCTTTCCAGCAAACATTTGACATGAATGTAGCTTCTAACCTTTTCTCCCACTTGTGAAAACAAAGTCGGCCAATAGAATCATGCCCTTAGTATTTTGTATGCTATGGCTCTCCAGGCATAATGTCCTCAACATCTACATGAAACTACTCAATGATTCCTTTGGTTTCAGTTTCTGTTAAGAAAAGTAACATGATGTTGAGAGGATATTTCCAGTACAAGTTAGCATTTTTGATATAGTAATTCACATATTTTAACATAAGTTTCTTGCATTGATTTCTTGAAAATTGACTAGGACACTCAAATTTTATGAGAAAATGAACAATGTTTGAATACCAATCCGATAGTAGAAAATTTTCATCAATATGAATGGGACCTATTTGATTTGAAGGTGAAGGTTCTTGTGTGTTCTTCCCTTCAGAATCCTAGGAAGTTTTTTGTGGATTCTCCCCTTCTGCATTTAAGGAAGGTTATTGTGTATTCCACCCATTAGAGTTGGAAGAAGGTTCTTGTGTCCTCTTCTCTGAGACTTCAAAAACATAATTTATTCCTAGGACCTTGCAATTAGTTTCAACTAACAATTTTGCTAAAACTTGATGTTTTACTAACTTAGTGGTTTTGATATTGAGAGAAAACTCGAGGATTTGGGTGATCCACCTTCTTCTTCTCCCATGAGTGTCTGGTTGGGTCAGAACATTTTTTACAACATTGTTAGGAACATAAGTAGTAATAGTTGAGTGAAGGACATGCATTATGAAATATTTTAAGGCTTGGAGTAGATATTAGGCTTTCTTTTCAATAATTTCATACTTGAGTTCTGCATCTCGCATGAGTTTACTAAAAAATGCTCTGGGTTGATCATCACCATCTTCATTTTTTTGTAAAAGGACAACAACTAAGGTGGTTTCAAAGGAAAAGAAAAATATGCTAAATGGCTCAGAATAGTTGGGGCTGGCTAAAGTTGGTGCTTCAAAGATGGCCTTCTCACGCTAATCAAAATAATACCTAGCAGGAATATCCAATTTAAATTCATGATTATTTTTAATCATATCAAGTATGTATTTAACTATTTCAACATAGTTAGGAACGAATCTTGTCAAGAAGTTAATCTTTCCAAGAAAATCTTGGATCTCTTTCTTATTCCTTGGCAATGAAAGTAATTGAATTTTTGATACTCTTTTAGGATCAATCACCACTACTTCCTTTGAAATGATGTGACCGATAAAATTTCCTTCTTTGATAGAAAACAAACACTTCTTAGTGTTGAGAGATATCATGAATTTTCTACAGTTATCAAAAGATTTCATCAAGTGTTTTAAATGTTTATGATCTGAGATAGAAAAAATAGTAAGATCATCAATATAAATAACAAAAAACTTATTTGTCTTACCCATAAAAGCTAAGTCCATAGCTCTTTGAAATGTTTCTCCAGCATTTGATAACCCAAAGGGCATTCTGGCATACATGAATGTGCCTTAGGGAGTGGTACATGTAGTCTTTTCTTTGTCTTCTGGAGTGACCATTATCTAGTTATACCCAGAAAAATCGTCAAGCATGGGAAGTATATTAGCACCTGAAACCTTTTGGAGCGATTGGTCCATCTTGGGTAATGGATAGTTGTATTTTAGAGATGATTTATTTAGGTTTTTTAAGTCTACAAAAAGTCCGATTTCCCCATTATTCCTCCTAACATGAACTAAATTAGCTACCCAATTAGAGTATATTAAGGGACCAATTATTTGTGAATCAAGAACCTTCTTTAGTTCTTTCTCTATAATAGGAATAAAAATTGGATTAATTCTTCTTATTTTTTGTTTTTAAGGTTTTGCTTCAAGTTTTAGTGGAATTTTACGCTCTATGAGAGATGTGTCATAAGTTTTCAATTCATCATAAGACCAAGAAAAAACATCTTTATAATTTTTAAGAAGTTTTAGATATTCGGTTTTAACTTCTGGAGGCAGGGATGCACAAATTTTAATGTTCCTTATGTCTTCATATGTTCCAATGTTAGACTCTTCTATATCATTGTAATATCCCTATTTTTAGCATCTTATAAATGGTGAATAAAACTAAAGGTCAAGTGGACCTATGAAATAAATTAGTTATGGATGTATTAGTTTTGAAAATTAATATATAAATGTGGAAATTATATTAATGTATAAAGACAGAGTAAATTGAGATCATGAATTCAAATCCATGTGGATGGACTAGATTCCCAAGACTTTCCCAAAATTCTCCAGAACTCCTTGGAGAAAAAAAGAAAAAAAAATTGTTATATGGGAGAAAAATATCTAATAAAATCCTCAGTAAAGTCGAAAGTTACTGAGAAGGGGTAAGATTAAAACAAGTCTGAGGAAAATTAAGTTTTAAAAGAAGATTTTTTGGAAAAAATAGAAGCCAAGCATAGGCTAAGGGAAGCAACATCCCAACATAACGGGACGTCGTTATGGAAACAAACTGAGGGAAATCAAGCTTAAATAAGAAATTCTAGTGTGACAAATTATTTTTCACTACGAAACTGGGTTTTTCTGCAGAAATTGTCAGAACGGTGTGAGGTGTCAAATTTTGATAAGACAAGTAAAGGGTGAGGTCATCTGACTTTGTTATGATGATTTTCAAACATGCATAGCTGTATTTTCCATCATTATTGTCTTTTATGGTCACATGTGTCATCATCAAACTCCAAGTTGTCAAATTACGTTTTAAAAATTTACCCCAAGCTGCTCTTTGTCATTCAGTGTTCAATCCTTGCATGTTAATTATCCCACTATCGATATTTGAGAGTTGCTTCATCACACAAAGTAGGTTGTTTTTTAATTTGGTTCTGCAAGTTTCATCGACAAGTGAGGCAACAAAGAGTATAAATCATCATGGCATCGAAGAACAAAAAAAATAAGGGTGGTTATTGTGTAAGGTATGAGCCCATGTATTTGAAGATGCTGAATGAAGATCCCACTGCTATGGAGGCTTTCATGAAGACGGGCGGCCTACCGTTCTGCCAGAAATTGCAGGGTTTCCATGCACAGATTTACAAATAATTTGCCACCAATTTACAGGGACAACATCTAAAGTTGGGATTTTGAATTTCACAGTGTCACTAGACATCATCTCCCAAGCTACAAAAATTCCTATAAGTGGCGAAGAATAGTTCAAAGGCACAAATTTTAGAATGTGGGGTTGTGAAGAGTTTCTCAAGCCGGAGCACATAGGAGCTGATATGACCAATGACATCCCTAGGAGTTATATGAAAGACAATTATGAAAATTTGTTGCTGCTGATCCATAAATACTTCACCTGCAAACAGAGATTCCACATGGTTTGCTCTTACCATATTAGACTACTTATGCATTTTGTTGGTAAGAAACCTCTTGACCTACCCTTATTTTTATATAGGAGTTTGGGAAAGATTTCAGATAGAGTTCAAGTCAAGTTATAATATAATGAGACATCAGTATTCACCATGGTCTGATAAAATTGTTAGTGCTGGAAGAGTTGAAAAGGTTAAACAACGATTGGACCTGTTTTCTGTTTATGAGTGGGTATGAAGTAGATGTAGTAACTCCAAAGAAAGTTTCAAAACCTAAAACTACTACATATCTCGCTGCAATAGAATAGAATGAAGAATAAAGAAGAAAACCTCATGTAGAACCAATGGACATTGAAGTAGAACCCCTACAAGAGACTTATATCCCTCGGCCAACACCTGCAAAATAGAAACATAAGATTAGAAAAAAAAATAGTAAGAGAATAACAAGGAGTCATACATTGGCCAAAGGAAATCTGGAAGACATTCTACATGAAATATATACTGAGGAGTCCCCAATAGTGCAAGCAGAAGACATTGAAGGTGATGGAAGAAAATTGAATGAAGGTAAGTCTGTCAAGAAATTGGATTTTGCAAGAGAGGATGTTGGCCTCATATTTCAGCCAAGGAAGTTAATGACCAGGTTTTCAAAGAAGGCCATGGAGAGAAAAAGGGTAGATAAATTCAGTGAAGGTATGCAGCCAGAAAAAATCATAGATTTATCCCCAGCAACATAAGAATTTTTCACTGTGTAGAGAAAGGGAAAGGAGAAGATGGTTGGAAAATCACAAACAAAACTCCTCACTGAACAAATAAGAAAATCAAGGGAAGAAATACTTTATTTTAAGTTGGAAGCATAGAAGCACAGGTCTAAAAAGGTTGAGTTTGATCAGATGATGAAAAAATGGGACAGTCAACTCTCAAATGCTTCAGAATCTATAAGTAATGCTAAAAGACTGTTGAAAAGGACCCAACCTCTAAGACTTATAGCCAAACATACCAGGATGATGAACCTGCAAACTGAAAATAGATCATTACAAAATTAGGTGGAATACCTCCAGGAACAAATGGACATGATTCAAGATGAGTTGGAGAAGAAATGACTGAAAATGAAAGTGATTGAAGAACCTATAGGTCAACATATTGTTAATGAAGATGAAACTCCCAAAGACTGAAGAGTTGAGATGATAAATTTTTGTTAAGGTTTATGGCTTTCAAGGGACATAAATTTTGGCTCAGAAGATCAAATTTTGAAGAAAATCACAAAATCTGCAAATTCTTCCTTATTAGGAAGTTTCATAGCAAGCTCCACGCTTGGAGGCCAAAAAACGCTACGAAATTTATGAAGATTCCTTTTAGTGTTTAAAAATAGTTTTATGAAGAATTAAGGAGGAAGTTTGAATGTATTTAGATATTTTGATCTAATAAATGCTTTTGACCAACAAAGCTGGTAGAAGGATGGGTTAAAAGACAGAAACCAGTTCGCTACTAAACTACGCTACGAAACTGCCTAAAATTCTTTGTTTTGCATCAAGGGGTTTTTGATGGATTTTTGAAGTTTCAAAGGGCATATATAAGATCATCCAGCCATGTGGAGGCATCCAAACATATGAGGAGACATCTTAACAAATGCTCATCACTTGACATGTGTACCTTTTGTATAAAACAACATGAAGACAAAATTGTAGTTGTTATTGATTCTTTCCTAGAAAGTAGGACAATTGTTACAAAATTCTGGGAAAGTGTATTCATGTATTATTTCATGGATAATTTCATTCAAGCACCTTATCCTTATCTATGTAAGGATCCCACTATTATAGAAGTGGAGGAAATAAATGTAAGTAGAGTCCCATTAGGGGAGAAACTCTTAAAGTGAATATGTGTCTTTTTATGTTCCAGAAATAGAGTTTTTAGTTATGCTTAGCTGCTGGAGTTAATATTCGAAGACCTAACATCCTATGAAATGTAAAAATATTCTATTTAATATAGAAGATCGAATATCAAAGAGTTGGAGAATATTGTTATAAATTGCCACTCTTTAAAAAAATTCAGTTTCAGTAATATACAATGATATTTTTCTTCTTTACCTTAGATTCAAAGGAGGTGTTGAATGTGTTGTATGTTATATATCATTCATGTTTAAATATTTGTAGTTGGTTTTATGTCTAATTACTCAGAACTCATGGAAACATGCTCTAACTTCCTTTAGAGGTTAAACTTATATTTTCTTCCTATGTTGAGTGTTTGTGTACCATCTTTTCTTTGAATGTCCATTTGCCTCAGTTTCTATAAGAATAATTGTTTTCATCAAGTTTACTAATGTTAACCCCATAGCCCAATGATAGCAAGTCCTTTCATTTTCAACCCGAAATCAATCACAATCAAGTTACAGTCATAGAGTTAGCCATATAATAGAATATCCATTGAAAACCATAAGTTACCTTGAGAGAGCCCTCTCAAACTGAAGAGGATAATCTTCATTCAAAAGTGGTTTGAAAGAGTTACATTAAGTTGATTCATGAGCAACCTATCGGAATCAATTTGGTGATAACATACACTAAGGAAGAATTGGTATCTACTTAGGGGAGAGCTGTGGAATAAGGTCAAGGTTGGGAGGAAACTTATCTTTATACAGTGGTATGTACATTCTGAGAAGGTTTTGTTTATTATAAATTTAGACTTAGTCTACTATTATCAGTTTATAACCAAGCTTAAATTGAAATTAGAAAAATATACGTTGTATGTTATTAGAATGGGATATTATGTAAACTAAACCAATGGAATTATGTGTATTGTACATGGTTCTTTTCATAAATTTAAGTGCCAAATGTATTTGACAGAGTCTCGACAATAAGTTAATATAGTTAAATCTCCTATCTTGTTACATAGGCTTGGTAGAGCCTAGGGGATAAACAAGCAAAATCTCTAAACCCTTTCTCAGGATCTAAATCTGTTTTTTAAGTCAAATTCGAATTATGGAATTAAATTGAAAATTTAACATTATATGCTTAATAAATGCTGATATATTACAAGGAGATATATATAAGAAATTTCTCTATGTTGATATCATATATTAAGAAACATAGTTGAAGAAATTCTATGCTGATATAAACTTCATATGTGAAGGTAAAACATATGTGCATAATTACTGTAAAGTGAAGTTTTAGCAAAATAATAATCATCCAAAATGTAAATTACACATGTGATAACATAATATAGATAAATATAAATTTTTTATTATGAAACTTCCATGTATAAAAGTACATTCAAAACCCTCCAGAGGAATTGAAGATGAAACTGTTCAGAAATAGTTCTGATCGAATTGTACAAACTACATCAGGATAAAAATGATAATAATATGTACAATTAATAACAATAAGATGTAGAGTGGAAAATATGGTAGAAGTGTCTCCATTCTTCTAATGACCGACCTGAAAAAAATTGGGATATTCCCTATCAGGTACTCTGACTAATGAGCATATTGAAAATATCAGTTGTACTAGATAGTATATCAAACTTGAAATAAGAAATGAGGAAAAATTTAGAATTTAAATTGCAAAAATTGAATTAAAAATGAAAGAGTATGTACAATGAGAGAGGATACCTGTATTTATCTCTTCAAATTAGAAAATTCCTCCTTGCACACGTAGTGAAGGGACTTGTAAGCAAGGCTGGAATAATAAATATAATAACTAAAATTGTTATATAATATTGAATGTAAATGTATAACAATCCTGGAAAAATGAGAGGTACAAGTTGTAGAATCAAGGAACTATTCCAATTTCAATACATTCAACTGAGAAAGGAAAACAAACAAAGTGTTACTTTCAGAAAATTCAAATGAAATTATTGGAAAAGAGGCATAATAAAAAGTATAAGGGCGACCTTCAAACCTGTATTTGCAGAAACTAACAAATGTTATGTATAATTGTCAATTTGGAATAATATTCAGAAGATGAAACGTTTTGAGAAAATACCACCAAAAGGAGTGGTATAAATCAATATTCAATAATAAAGAATATAGCGAACAAAAAAAATTTGGAAGACAAATGATCAATCCACCAATTATGAATGTGGACAACTCATTTTATTCTACGTAGAAGTAATTTATTATATATATAAATAATCAAAATTATTACCTAAATTCATTTAAAGGGATGCTTCGGCAAGGAAAGGAAATCACAAAGTTTTTAATTGGAAATTTATAGACAAAATTTCGTTATAATAAACACGTGTACAGTATTAATACACTTAAATTATATGGACGGACAACCTCATATAAGCATACGCAGTCCTATTATACTTTACATATAAACAGAAGTAGCAAAGGATGTTCACCAGGAGGATATTAGAAAATTAATTGAATACGTGGTATAAATGTATTCAAGGATGTTTTTGGTTAAAATGACCTTAGCCTCAATTAGAGAAGACTATTCAATCATACAAAACTAGCAAAAGGTAGAGCTCAGATAATCTGGCTAAGTAATTACAAATTCTAAAACGAAATGGTATAGTCCTTTTCAAAAGGAGAAGCATAAATAGCATTCCAAAACATTGAGATGTTCAGTCACGGTAAGGGGCGTGCCATAAGAATGAATAAAATAATTATATATAAAAAATTTGTAACTTAATCAGGAGGAATTAGGAAAATTCAAAGTAAAAAGGAAATGTGTTCCCACATAGAAGAACATAAATAAATTAATGATATCAGAACTTCTGTAATAAAGAAATTAACCCCTCCAGGTTTTACAAATACAATTCATTTAATACATAAAAGAAATCCCAAAAGACAGAATGTTTGAATTTCATGACCACAAAAATAATAAATTCTCTACATAGGAAACGTGGAGAAGAAAGCATACAATACATAAAAGTATATTATCTTATGCAGTAAGTTAACCATGCTTTTGAAGAATCGAGCAAAATTATTGAGTATATTTAATAGAAAAAATAATTCAAAATGATGAGTTTGATACCATAACTGGGATTGGAAATATCTGATTAGAAGGGAAATTTTGTACGGAACGAAGGAGAAATTCTTAATTATAGTGAGAAACAATAAAAGGGTTTTCTCATATATTGAAATATGATCTTCTTAAGTTAGAATGGCAAAGCCTCAATTTAATACACAACAAAGGTTCTTACATTTTTGGATGGGAGTTTCTAAAGGTGATAGAATCTCACATAAAATGCCACAACAGGGGTTTCGAAACATGAATTGGCATTCTGAAAATTTTTGGGAAGATGTAAATGAAGACGAATAGAAATGAAACCCAGAAAATTATCATAGGCATTAAAAGAAACGAACTACAATGTTTGTTGATGGAGCTGAACCACTAATAATTAATAACATTAAAAAAAAAATAGAGAAGGTAACTTTGATAAATCCTTATCTCAATTTCCATCCAGGTCGGATTCTGTACTTTGAGGAAGGAGGAAATCGTTGTGGTTTCAACAAAAGATAGAGTCTTGTACATATAATTAAAGTAAGCAAAATCAATTTGAATATTATAGCAGTGCAGAGACAAAACCCTATTATTAATTTCAAAGTTGGAGATGAAAAATAAATTGTACGGTGTAACGTTACCTAAAATATCTTATTATACCTTTATTCCATGATTAGAAGAATTACAGAAGCTAAGGTGAACTATGAATGAAATTTTAACCTCCAGTTATGAATTGAAGGTGCGCCATTCATTATGGAAGTAAACGTAAGTATGTCCTCTGATTGCAGTGGAAATTTTAATGAAAATGCATGCAATTGCAAGAACTTTGTGCATTGGTTGCATCAGAAGAAATTCGGCCAGAGGCCCAATGGACGGAAATGTGGAATGCAAAATGTGGTAGTAGTCCCAAACCTTAGGGTTTGAGGAGCGAAATGCCGACAGTCTAGATAGCAATGAATCTCCTACGTACAAGTGTCCGAGAGTAGTAATTCCGATCACATTGAACCACCTGATGGATAGTACCAAAATTAAATGCTATGACAAAGATAAGGTAAGGCATAAACTAACAGTAAATGTGAAATGAGAATAAAAATATGTGTATAGGAATGGAAAAATAAATTAATTTAAATTGTAAAGTGAAACTGGGAAAGGACAAAATACACGTTGGAGACATGTATAAGATATCCCATGATATAAGGGATGTAGTAGAATTAATAATAAATTTAATATAACTCTAAAGATAAATGAATAGGAATTAAGTTGGCTAAATTAACTAATTCCTAACAGGTGAGAAAAACTAAAAACCAAGAAAAAACTTATAATGACTGCCATTACTGAAGCAGAAAAATGACTAGTTGCGTTGAAAGAGAACAAACATCATGACCAGAATAGAAAAGTGAATCATAAATAGCATGAAAAAAAAATGTTAGTGGGAGTTGTTACAAGTGGTATCAGATCCCATGTTGAAAACTCCGGGCTTATGGGTCCCAACACAGGGAAATATTTTTTGCTATCAAATTCATTCATTTTCAATTTTTATTTATGAATACTAATTAATTTATGTGTATCGAAATTAAGTGCAGAAAATTTACACCTACTGTGATGACAAATATAGAAGAGATGTATGTAGAAGTAGGGGGTGGAGGGGCCCTACCAGATCCAAATTCTCAAATCCTATAAATTTTAAGGAATCTGTAACAAAAAATGGTTCAGCTAAGGACTAGGAATGAATGGTTGCTACAAACTAGTGTTGATCAAGAGAGGTTTATAAATGAATTAACCTCCAAGTGTAGTCTTCAAAATGAAATAGAACCCAACTTAGAGAGGTCTGAGAGTGGGGAAGAATATGATTCAAGGTCAAAATAAAAAGGAGTTGTAGGGAGAATTCTAAAAATAAATTAAACCTCCAACCTTTGAAGGGGATAAGGAAGAGGATGCAGAATCCTGGCTCCTGAGTATGGTCAAATACTTCCAGGTATATGAATACGGAAGTAATATGAAAGCAAGATTGGAGGTTTACCAACTGTAAGGTAAAACCACTCTTTGGTGGGATACAATTCATTTAATACATAAAATACATCCCAAAATACATAACGTTTGAATTTCATGACCACAAAAATAAATAATTTCTCTACATAGGAAATGTGGAGAAGAGATCATACAATACATAAAAGTATATTAGCTTATGTGATAAGTTAACCATTGTTTTAAAGAATCGAAAAAAATTATTACTAGCATGTTTCATAGAAAAAAGACATCAAAATAATGAGTTTGATACCATAACGGGGGTTGGAAATTTCCTGATTATAAGGGAAATTCCGTATGGAAAGAAGGTGAAATTGTGAATTATAGTGAGAAACAATATAGGGGTTTTATCAAAAATCGAAATACAAACTTCTTAAATTAAAATGTCACAACATCAATTTAATACACAACAAAGGTTATTACTATTTTGGATGGGATTGCTAAAGGTGATATAATCTCACATAAAATGCCACAACAAGGGTTCGAAACATGAAGTGGTGTTGTCACAAATTAGGGGAATATATAAACAAAGACGAAATAGAAACAAAACCCATAAAATGATCGTAGGCATGAATAGCAATGAACTACAACATTCATTGACGTAGTTGAACAACTGATAATTAATAACATTCGAAAAGAAAAAAAAATAGAGAAGGAAACTATGATAAATCCTTACCTCAATTCTCATCCAGGTCGGAGTTTGTGCTCTGAGGAAGGAGGAAATCGTGTGGGGTTTCAACATGAAATAGAGTCCTATACGTATAATTAAAGTAACCAAAATCAATTTGAACATTATAACAGTGCAGAGAGGAAACCCTATTATTAATTCCAAAATTGGAGATGAAAAATAAATCCTATGGTGTAACATTACCTGAAATCCCTTATTCGACCTATATTCCATGATTCAAAGCATTGCATACGATAAGGCAAGCTATGACTAAATTTTAACCTCTAGTTATGAAATTTAAGGCTCACCATTCATTACAGAAGTAAAGGTAAGTATGTCCTCCTATTGTAGTGGAAATTCTCACGAAAATGCATGAAATTGCAAGAACTCTCTGCACTAGTTGCATCAAAATAAATTCGGCCAGAGGCCCAATCAACGGAAATGTGGAATGAGAAATGAGGTAGTAGACCCAAAACTTAGGGTTTGAGGGTTGAAATCCCCACCATCCAGATAGCAATGAATCTCCTCGTACAGGTGTCCTGGAGGAGAATTTCTAATCACATGGAGCCAAGTGATGGATAGTAATAAACTTAAATGCTAGGAAAATGATCCAGGTAGATATTGGTGGCCACCCACCTATTCCGTTTGGACCCCCACCATCAGTTCTTTCAATTTTTCACTTTTAGGATAACTTACTATTTTTAGCAGGTTTTCGAATCTTGAACTTCCAGATCCGTTTTGGGGCCCTAATGATCCAAGTGGATATTAGTGGCCACCTAACTATTCCATTTGAACCCCCACCATCACTTCTTTCAGTTTTTCAGTTTCAGAACAACTTACTATTTTTAGCAGTTTTTTGGGTCCTGAACTTCCAAAGCCATTTTGAGGCCTTAAATGATGTTTTTTGGGAAACCTAGGAGCAACATATGTCCATGGAAAAAATTTTCTCACATCAAAGGTTGTACTCCTCGGATATATATTTCTAAAAAGGTATGGTGTGTGTCAAACGGAAATCATATTCCAAAGTTATGTCCCTGGGAAGTTGAAACAACAATTTACCCAAATGGGACCCACAATTTTGGCGCTTCATCTCCTAGGTTTAGGTTTTTGGATGTTTAGGGTTTTCCACTGTTTCTAAATAATAAATAAGATTTCGAGCCTCATTATAACACATTTCAGAGGCGTATAGTCGCCACATCTCTTCTCAGAGATAAGCTACCAGCCCAATAGCTAGTTTATTTCCATTATGTCTGTAAGAATATTCCTGTTATTTGATATTAATGAAATGAAGTATTATTTCCATTGCATCTCTATGTTTATGTCTATTTATGTGTATTATTATGTTCGTGCATAAATCATGATTAGAAAGAGATAAGGTAAGGTATAAATTAACAGTAAATGCGAAATGAACATAAAAATATGTGGGTGGAATACCATAGGTTCAAAATTAAATCCACCACCAATACCTTAATGTTATACAATGACAAACCTTATGTTGTCTTGAGGGGTCTTGACCCAGGTTCAGTGTGCAAGGTTTGCCAACAAACCCCTATACTACTGGCCCTTTCGGTAATGACCTGCATGCGTAGGTCAAAGTCTCACCCGACGTAGTATAGGTGGGTGCTGGAACCAGGTTTCTGCACCTTGAGAAATGATGGGTAAGGCAAGTAGAGCTGCGTTAGGTCCTGTGATTCCAAGATTACCTTGTTTTGCACAGAGTTAATTAAGTCTCTATTTGCATCCACGTGCACTAGATATATATTTATATTCTTTTTATAACATCAACACAACAATACATAAACAGAACATAACAGATCTAGATCCAAGAACGCAGTACACAGATCTTTCGCAGCTTAAAGAAAGAAAACGCACAATACAACAAATATCAGTAATTCACACAAAATTACTCATAGATTCAGTTCTCTAACAATCTTTCGCATTCATTCATTCATCAATTCTTACAATTCCCTTCCCAACCTGCGCACACAGTAGTAGGGTCCACACACAGCTGGACTTAGATCTCCGCGCACACAACCAGTAGGAGTCCTTTCCCAAACACCCAAACATATATCTTAAACAATTATTCATGTCAATAGCTCATCATTTCTTATCTCTTTCAATACAAAATGCATCTCTATTTATAACAATCTATCCTTGACTTTCCTATGGTCCGCAACCCATGGTTTTCGGCCTAGTTTACCCTTTCACCCATTACAATGCTTTTGGGGCTTTGACCCACCCCAAAACCCCTGTGCTAGACTAAATATAATCAAAAGTATTCAAAATGGACTAGTTTTGCAGCTTGTTAGGAGACCCCATTCCAAAAGTCCCCCAACACAATCTTGTGACTCGTCCTGAGTCACTGCAGTGGCGCAGCCTCTATTTGCGAGTGCAAGGTAGCCAGAGTGCGGACGAGGGGGGGGAGCACTCCCTGACTCTGGGTCATAGCTCGTTGCACAACGTTGACAAGTGTAAAGGAGACAGGGCCGTCTGGAGCCGCGATAACCCTCTCTAACAGCCGGTGGAGGCATGCAATGGTGGACTGAGCGTCTTCGACGAGCTAGAGTACGGTGTTGGCCCATGGTTTCAACCATTTTCGGATTACATGCTTGTTGTGGTGAAGGTTCTCAAGCTTGTCCAAGACGGCTAGATGCTGCGGGGAGACGGTGGGGGCTCTGACTTGATCCAGAGCAGATTTCGCCTGCTATAATTCCTTCTAGATATGCTGAAGCATAGAATGGTGCTAGACGACCATCCATAGTTTGGTAGTTGTTTCGACAAATTGTGCGCCCCGCGTCAACTGCTCCTCAATGACATGCGTTGTGTTTATGACCACTGCAATCCGCTGGTCCTGTACTTATGGAGGTATGTCATACTGTTTTTGCGTGGCCTGGTCACAGTGGCGAACCTCGTGTAACACTCTGGTGTATAGTCCTTGTAGCTCTGTGTGAGATAGTTGCGCTAAATCTATTTGGATGTCCCCAGTAGTTGGATCCTGATTGTTAACTAGGGCAGTGCGAGGGAGTGAACATACATTGCTTCTGCTGGGAAGTACTCTGGAGTTGTGGAGAAGTCACAACATGTCCCTGTATCTCAGTGTTCCTCCTTGGAGTAGAACCAATTGTGACCTTTGGGTGATGCTACGGGCGAGGGACTATGGTACTAGAAGACCTTCCTCTACTATATCTTCTAAGGCCATCCGACTGGGTCCTGTGGATGTCCCTGGAGTGTGAAGGTCAGTTATTCCTATCGTGCAGTACTGGTGCCTCTCTGTGCATGGCTCGCAAATAATTATTTCTGCAAGAAGCCAGTGCTCACTCCTTTGACTGCACTCAACATTCCCATGGCCTCTCTAGATGATACCTGTGGGTACCAAGCAACCCTGGACTGGATCATTCGGCGGGTTAGGGTCCATCATAGAAATAAGAAAATAGGTATCCCAAAGAATGTTAATGAGTGCAAAAACTAGTATGCAGACAATAGGAGTATGTTGTAGGGTGAATAAATAGCCTAGTGTGACATCATGCAGCCACCCGCACACCGTCCGGAGCTATTTAATGGTGGGGTAGCCCATTCGTGAGACTGACCTTCACTCATGTGGATCAATCTTACCATAAATGGCTGCATTGATGATCTGCCGCCTATTTTGCATAATTGTAAGGTTCTTTTTTTATCACATCGAGAGGTGCTGACGGATGTCCCTCATGCCTAAAGTGGCTTCCACGAAATTTCAGACCACGGGTGATTCCTGCGTTCCATTTGCATTCCTTGAATTAAGGTCGATGCTAGGTGTCTCAGGACATGGTGCAGGTATCAGATTTGCAAGTTGGCCACCAATATTCTCGAGCCATGTGCCTCGCCCTTGGTTGGGACGTTTCTGTATGGTAGGGTTGTGTCATGCATTGTCGGGCCATCTGTCACTTGAGGCGTCAGCAAATTCTCCCAATTGCGCTTGGGTTCAGGTAGGTCCGTAATCGAGCACACACCTAGGTCAGCGGTACACAGGCGAGCCTATCTGGGCAAGGTTCTCTCACATCCTTAAGTGTTGTATGTTAGCAAGTATCTGCATGGGGTCAACTGACCTTGGAGCCCATCTAACAACCGGGGTCCCTAAGCGCAGGATCACCCTGCTCCAATACTTCTCCTGAGTGAAGAATATCGACCCTTCCGTAGGTGCTCCATGTAGTGTTAGTGGTAGTGCTCTTGGCCTGCGTTCCGTAGGAATTTTAGGTTAAACAATATTCTTATTATCAACTGTGTTCATATGGCAAGATAGGTCTCTTTCCGTGGTAGAGATGCGACGGAAATTCCTGGTGGTCCGAAGATATCGTAGCGCTGAAACCTCATGCAATCGACCTTGCCAATTTTCCAGCTCCTCATCAAAATAAAAAAAACATTCACTGTCCTTTTCCCAGTAGAGCACTCCTTCATTTGTGGGGTTAACCCGATCTTCATCCCGCATAGTTTATTTATAAATGTGATCTATTTCTTCCTCCTCATAGGCTGTCTCTGTATACTGCTCACCTTCTTCTGGATCAAGTGGTACTATGACGTGTGTACCTTTTTTTTCAAACACCATGTTGCACTTTTTGAGATTGATGACACCCCCCATGTCTATTTCCCAGTCTAGTCAGAGGAGTGTCAGATAGGGATCCGCATCTTCCACAATTTCTATTACCTCAAAGTCAACTAGGACCCTTACCCCTGCGATGTCAACCATGACTTTTGGTAACCTCCCTAGAGGGATGATTTTTTTTTATTGGCCATTCGTAGCTAGATGGTGGACCATTCTAATTTAGGCTCTCCCAGTCATTTCCATGTCTATTTTAGTAATACATTCGCATATGACCCAAGATCTAAGATAACCTGATCCATCTCGTAGCCACCAATATGCGCAGTCAATCATATCTCTCTTCCGGTGCGCTTGTTATAGCTATATAGTTTGTGTACATCCTTGGTCTTAGGGATCAAATTGGACCAAGCTGTGTAGGTATTCAGTAGTGCTTGGAGATTTCCAACAGCCTGTAAATCTCATAGCAGCTTCAGACATCTGTTGAGGTATAAAAGGTATCCTTTTAACACCTATTTATCCTACATTAATCATCAATCCAGGAACAAATTTTTGTTTCAAGAGTGTACTCTGTCTGAGGCTGCAATTAAAGCTAAGAGTAATGATTTGTAATATGTAGCACAGTGTTCTAAATACAAGAGTAAACAAATGCTTGGAAAAGAAATCTAGTTACAATAACATGAAATCAAATGCTCTGAAATCCAACTATTCACTCAACAAACATCAATCAAGGATACAGTAGCAATAACTCATTCCTCTAGAAATTGATGCAATTGAAATCAAACTGGAACAAGACAATCAATCTGGGAACGTGGAAGCAATAACCAGTTTTCTCTACAGTTGACAATCCTGCTTTAAAGCAATTAAAGGGAAATATAAATTGAACTAAAGCTGCTATTGAAAGTAAACTAGGAAAAATATTTAAAAGAAAACTCTTTGCAATCTGTAAACTACTAAATTGGAAATGAACAACAATGTAAATGAGTAGCAAACTGTAACTTAGAAGAATCAAACAGAAAATACTAACTAATGAATCTGAACAACAAATCTTAACTTAATGGAATCAAATAGAAAATTCTATTAAACACCAAACCCTGTCGACAACAAACATTGTTAAGCAATCCGAAATGAACAACAATCCACCAGAACAACAATCAATTGGAACAAAACATCTAATGCTGAACAGTAAAGCTCTGTAAGGTACAAAAAGATAAATAATACAGGAATTAAGGTCCTTGTCAAAACGTAATAGTAATGCAATTCATTAACATAACGAAATCAATCAGTAATTCAACAACAAACCAATTAACTTGCGAATGTAATGAAAACAACTACAAACTATCACACGATGATAATTGAAAGATAGAGATACAAACAAAAGATCGATCCACTAGGGCCGAGCCCTTAGCCACTAGTGAAACACACAGTAGATACTTGCGAGCTAAGAGTATTAGTATGAATCTTTTGTCAAAGTGTACGAAAAAAGACCACTTTAGCTACGCATAACTTATAGCCCTAACATCAAATATGGCTGCCAATATCTTCAGATCTGCAGTTAGTTGATCAAGAC
The DNA here is from genome assembly GCA_034641835.2 of Pinus albicaulis. NCBI lineage: Eukaryota > Viridiplantae > Streptophyta > Pinopsida > Pinales > Pinaceae > Pinus > Pinus albicaulis. The sequence goes on along the minus strand of JAXQQM020066353.1, from coordinate 4,010 downwards.
AAGTGCTGCAAAAAACCAGATCTATGTATATAGAGACATTAAGCATTAAAAATAAGGTTTTTCTCCATACATCCAATAGACAAGACAAGAACAATTTTTGAAAGAATTTTTTGTATTAAGGGCACCTGGGAGGAAAACAAGAAGGTGTTTCCAATTCTCCTCAATGGGATGGGTTCTTGGAAGTCCTCAGCACTTCAGATCTAGCATTTCTCTCTCCTGTTGGTGTAGAAAACCTAGACAAAGATAGAACTCAAAGGGAGCTCACACAGCAAATAGTGGAAAATATGACAATGATAATGGCTCAAAGTTGGACCAAGAGTTTAGATCCAGATTGATCTAATAGGCAACAAAAGGTGAAGAATGGTAGGAAAAACCCTCCTATTTATAACAAAATATTGGGTCATTCTAGATCTTGGTGCATGATTAAAATATCATTAACCAAATCTAGATCCACCTTTTATGGAATATTTTATTATATTTGTTGGAGGGAAAAAGTATTTGACTTGGGTCAAATCCCTTTATTTGTGAATAATAAATAAATAAATGATTTATTTAATTATTTATGGGTGATTTAGTCATATTTAACAAGGAATATTATTTAAATAAGATTTAAATAATTATTCCTAGAAAATAATAAGACAAATAAAGATTTATCTAATTAATTTCTTTGTTTTGGGTTAAATATGACCAGGAATAATAATTAAATTATTGTTTAATTGATTATTCTTTGAGGAAAATCAAACAAATATAGGTTTGTTTAATATTTCCTTTTGGGGTTTCCTGTTTAGACCATAAACAACCTAATAAATGTGTTTTATTAAGTTATTTTACATAGTGAAAGCAATTTTACTTAGGGTAAAATTGGTCTTACATGGTGTGCTTGGGTCCATCTAATGATAGTAGGTTAGATGACCAAAAAATGGTGTAACAGATTGCCCCCCAGCATGCGAGTGTTAGGAGCAAATCATATGACCGAAGTACGTTGTAAGAACTCAATCACCAAACATCAAGAGGGAAGTCAGAGAGAGAAATGTAAGGTAGACGAGTGTGCTGAAGAACTAGACCCTGAGGAGACGAGACTCGCAGGTGCAACAAGTCTCTTTTTATGAGAGGGTACCTGTGCTAAAGGCGGCGGGGGAGGCATACCTATGCCCGTCGAGACAAAGTACAAAAGAATAGTGTGTCCAGTAAACAAGGGACCGAACCATAAAGTACAACCGGCATAAACATGAGCCGGATAAAAATACAATGAGGGATCTCACATACATGTTGTGCCTGGGATAACAGCCAGGACTTATACAATAATATCTGAGTACATGAGATACAAATACAACCCAAATGCCCCCAATGAGCGGGGAAGGGCTCAAAAAATCTGACTGATACATGCAAATCAAAGAGGCGTTGCAAGCGGCTAAGGCCGACATCATCAAATATATGGAGCTGCATCAAAGGCTCCAATGAAGAGGTCATCCGGGTATGTGGGGGGCTACCTGCAGGGCCACCCCCTCATGAAGGCTGAGACATCTCACACACACCCGGGCATCACCAATAGCTGCTGCTGCATCGCTGGACCATCAAGCATACGGATCTCGATCATGCTGAAAGGAGCTGGAGTGGAGAAACAATCAAGTCAAAGGGAAATGAGAGATCGCTTTGCCTGATCCGAGGCACCGAACAAGAGTGGAAGCTAGAACCAAGGTACACCACCCTCTAGACCTGTCTTCTGGAATGAAGGAGCTAATGTCAACAGAAGGAGGTCCGCCATAGGTGAGGTAATGAGAGATCCTCAACTAAGGCACGAGAGAAAATAGTAGCGCGGCGGACAGACTAATACTAATGATGATGATGGAATGAAGGGGACTGAGTAGCGAATGGACGACTTCCCTTGCTAGAGCATAAAGGGCATGAATGACATGGCAGTGACTGACACAGTATCATAAGGGATAGGGACAGTGGGACTGAAGGCCATAATGTGCGACACAAGAGAGAGACCAAGCAATGAAGGAGGGAGGACTATAGCGGGCTACAAAGGGACTTGGGATAGACTCCATGAATGCGATGATGACTCAACTTGGATGCTCTAAACAAGGGCGACTCGATGGTGCTGCCACGCAGAAAAGGTCCCATGGGGGACCATGAAAACATGAGTACAAGATGGTATCTCATGATGAAATTCGACACGAACAAAGACAAGTATGGAGGCAAAGTGGTGCCCCAAGTACAAGTGTTGTAAGTGAGGAAATTCGATTTTGGGGGGAGGTGAAGTGACCCATCTTGGACAAAATGTGTCCTGGTGAAGTATCAAATCACGAGAAACTAATAGATACCCATTTGAGGGCCCGGTGAGAGCTTTCCAACGGTGCAGATGGTTTGTCAAACGGAGCTACGGTGTGGTCACAGCAGCCGAAAGAAAAAACAAGGGTTCTCATTTAATAAGGCAGTTTTCCCTCCAAATTCACTCATTTTCTAGTGTTGCTGTGGTGAATGTAGAGAGGAGGGAAGGCCCTAAATCTTCTTTATGAGCGTAGCGAACAAACGATCGTTGGAATTGAGATCAAGTCGGTTGAATTAGAGGCCTAACCTTACTCTTTCATTTTTGATGGATTGAAAGTTCGGATTAGGGCCGAAATCTGAGGAACGGACCCTCTTTCCGTCTGGCAGGTCGCACTTTTGGGCTAAAAGCTGACTTGGGAAGACGGGATTTTGAGCCAAAAGCTGCGACTGTCCAATGGAAGCGGAGAAAAGTGCGACCTGGAGGGTGAATGAGATTTGAGTGCTGTTTTAGGGCTGAGATGTGAGTTTTTGTGATTGGTTACAATGTTTCCTATCTGTATACTGACAAAGATGATGTGTTTGTGTAGATATGGTAGATATACGGGTCAGCTGGAGAGAGAGAGACCTGGGTACATTGCGGGCAGAGATCCAGGCAGATCAGGGTGTCCGTCGTGTGTTGGCCAGGTTTGGGGTTCTGAAGTTTTTGGAGAACCCATTGATGAGAGCTGGAGAGCCCTTGTTGGCCTGGATTATCAGTTATTGGGATCCAGAGCATGAGGTCTTTGTAGTGCAGGGGCACAGGATCAAACTGACAGTCCAGGATGTGTATTTCCTGACAGGTCTCCCGCCACTTGGGATGGTGGGAAATACGCAGCCAGTGTTACCGCGAGGGCGGAACATCATGGAGTTTGTGGAGCGGCATTGTCGACCTAAGTCTCCCGAGTCGAAAGGGACTTTAATGGGTCGAGGGACCTAGAGATTAGGGGCCCATGCGATGTAGTCACGGCGAGTGCTATGAATCTGGGCAACCAGGCGCTCCATCACATCACTGGGGAGCAGATGATGATTGTGGAGAGTGTGTTGAGTGGGACCTACTATGGGTGGGCCCAAATGATGTTGGTGTCATTAAAACGACAACTATCGCTTTGCAAGCGGCAAGTGAACCACGATTGCTCGTATGGGACTTTATTGTGTTCCTTATTTTTTGAGAAGATCTAGACCTTACGACCTCGTATACAACTCCCAGATGGGGGCCCAAGAGAGCCCAGGATGCACCGGTGGGGGCGACTACTGTGCAGAGGAGGAGGAGGGGCGGTCGGATGGGTGTTTCGACCTGAGTTCTTTTCCCATTGGGATCAGATGTCGTTATACATAGACAACTATCCCTATAGTGGGATGAGTTATTGTGGGGATCCGGACCTACCACTTCCGCCTAGTCGAGTATGGGGACCCGATGGTAAGTGACAAGTGACTTCTCTTTTTTTTGGCATGTTAAATTTATTGAACAGTAGATAGGGTATTGATTCATGTACTTTTGGTATGCAGATATAGCTCCGGTAAAACCAGCCGGATATATGGGATGACCGGCAGCATCAAAAGCTGCAGGCCCGAGTGGATCGAGAGCGGCGCATAATGAGGATCTGCGGCCCCTTATACGGGACACTCCGCCAAGTAGATGCGAGAGGGCATCGACTAAAAGACCACGCACTGCATCATATTCGGCCTGATTATTGGTG
>JAXQQM020074316.1:0-12795 GCA_034641835.2 Pinus albicaulis | reverse complement strand
ACAGAAATGGTCTAACATTTGTCAAATAAAATTGAAATGTCCATCATGTCAAAGTTCAAAACTTTTCATCACTTTAAAATTCACCATTTTGTTTATAAAAAAAATCCTGCGATCGTGGATCGCTTGAGTCCAAAGATGAGACTGATTGCCCAGTCAATTCTGCCACTGTCTTTGATTCCACCTTTCTCATGATCTACCACGTCTGCAATTCAAAAGAAAAAATCTTTACCATTTAGTCACGGGAAACCGCAACTTTTTCCACCGCCCCTATGGTCCAGCTCGTAGTTTGTTCAAAAGAAAAATGACTACCTTTAACTCACGGGCGATCGCAATTTGCTTTCAATAGCTGTATTACATACAAATCTCAGCTAGTCATTATAATTTTTTTATATCTGCCACCAGCTATGGAAGTTGTATAACTGCTAACCTGGCTTTCGACGTGCAGTACATCCTCGCCACTCGTAATAACTTCTTTTAACAAGTAATCTTGAAAAATTCAGGACATGGTTGCATATAAGTGGTTATAAAAGGCATATCGCTCAATTAAGTCCAGACACAGTGTAGGTCTCTACAGTCTCTTGAGAACCATAGTCAGTGTCTTAATGTCCATGGAATCTCAAGAAAGTGCTACACCATATAACCCTCTGTAATTTCTGAAGTTCTCTGTAATATTTTTCTTTCCTGGAATACAAGGAGGCTTAATCTTGAAGGAACATGGTCTTGCCTCACCATGGAGGACCACAGGACTGAGATTTTCTATCCCTTGTCACTGCAAACTGACAATGCAGATGTTGAGGTTGAGGTTGAGAGAATCTCAATTGGCAACACAGACGATGAGACTGAGACAGTCTCCCGACGGGTTTCCCGCATATTGAAATGTTTGCCGGCTGAAAAGTCTAAAGCTTACGTTCCCCAGGTGGTTTCTCTAGGCCCTTTTCATTTTGGTAAACCCCAACTTGCCAAATATGAAACCTTCAAAAATAAACTCCCAGACATACTGAGTGACAGGGCAGGCCGTCCTCCCTTCACTAAGTTGGTTGAGGACATGACACATCAATGTACTAAGATAAGACAATGGTATAAGTTCTTCCAGATTTGTCCAGACAGTGACGAAGAACTTGGTTGGATATTGGCTAGAGATGGCTTATTCCTTTTGCGATTTTTAAGGTGTGGTTTCCTATACAGTTGAAATTTCAATGAAAGTTTTAAGATTTGTCAAACAAGTCAAACAAGTCTCAGTAGCCTTAGCATACATTTATTTTGAACATCGAGTTTTTTTTTTTAAGCGTTTTAATTCGAGCATCAGAATTAAATTGTAGATTTGTTTGGAAAACTAATAGAAACTAGCGAAATCAAGCTCTTCTTAGATATTCTAATCAAAATAATACCGGACCCACTTATGAAGATGAGATGGTGAGGTTGTAGGTTGACATAGGCAGTACTTTTTTTTATATGTAAATAGTTATGTCTAATTCTTGGAAGTATTTAGCTCTTTGTGTGCAATCTTATTTGTTTAATCTTATTTGTTTTTTTTTTTTTTTTTAATCTTTTGCTTAATGAAATAAGCTAGCTAAATGATACCCAGTTTTTGTTTTGCTTTCGTGTATTTAGGAAGATCTTCACACGGGATCGGGACTGTGATCAAGCAACTCGAGTCTTTTTTCATCAAAACCAGCGACCATCAGCCGTTGAGGAAGATATTATGAAGTTAGAGAATCAAACGACTATGTTTGCAGCTGTGCAGGCAGATATTATGAAGCTAGAAAACCAAATACCCATGTTTTCCTTGCACATGATTCTTCAATGGCAGGCTGGCACACCTCTTGATCTCAAGTCTATTCTGCGACACGTTTGGCACACTTTGTCTCCTTTTCTGTACAAACGTGACAGGCTGGATTTGCATATGTTAGCCGGGACCTCGTTGAGACCGGATTCACATCTTTTAGGGTTTGTGTATGAAAAAATCATCCGCTCTTCCGATTCTGCAGACCATACTGAACACAATCGAATGTGGAAGAAAAAGAGGTTAATCACGCTCCCATCAGCTGTGGAACTCAGAAGAAAAGGAGTGAAGTTTGCTGCACACGTAGAGCATCTCAACGAAATCTGTTTCGATGGCAGAAGCTACACGTTTCACTTGCCCACAATTGAAGTGGACGAGAGAACAGAAGCTGTCATGAGAAATTTGGTGGCATTCGTGACATTCGTTTGCAAAGAGGAAACGAAACCGCTGATGTGCTATGTGGAGTTGATGGACCGCTTGATTAACACAGCCGCTGACGTTGAAGTGCTGAGAAATGGCGGTATAATCCACAACCGCTTGGGCACCGACGGAGAAGTGGCGAGGATGTGGAACGGAATGCGGGAAGGAATGGGGGAGGGCGAATATAAACCAATCGATTCCGCTATAGATGATGTCATAACATTCTACACAAATTATGAATATATAATGATATGTTCTGATCTGAAGCAAAGTATTTCCCAAGGGCATGGCTTGCAGTATCTACGTTGGCAGGATGCATCGTATTGCTCTTGAGCATACTGCAAACTCTTCTGGCGTGGGAGCAAGTCCGCCTTCAACGAGAAAGTATGAAAAACATGTAATCACGTAATACTGCTACTTTCACGTATAGGTTTAAACTTACAGTGGCTGTTTTTTCCCATGTATAATTGTATTTTTGTAGCGCAGGCTTGATGGTATCACATTGTTAAGCTCTCATGCTTTGGCCTCACTTCTGTTTCCAACTTTGCACTAACATGAGGGCAAGAAAGTGTTGTTACAAGTCTAAAATTTGCGAGAATAAAATGCTTCTGTGAACCATTTAAGATTGCAACGTATGCGTAGCTGTTTGTTCCCATGATTAAAACATTTGTCATTTTTCTCATACCAAGCTCAGTGAACTATGTATGTATATATAGATATATATATATATATATATATATATATATATATATATGGGCGTGAATATGGGCAGGTAATTTTCATAATAATTTTTTGAGTGGCCATGCAATATTTAATAACCATAAAATAGGGCATTTGTTAAAATTGCAAATTGTGACACGTAATTCAACCGTTCAAATGCTCGGCTAATCATAATGCTTCAATATGTCATCAAATTTACAATTAACATTTGCATCGAGAGGCTTAAAGACACGATGATAGAAGTGTAGAGAAATGTATAGTAGTTTTACAAGAAAAGAAAAGATAGTGTGGATGTGAAAGTTATAGGAAATAGTTGGGGAGGGGGAGAATGGAATGGAAATGGTAAAGTAGAGGACTGAAATCTGGGACTTGGTTGTGCTTTCAAAATACTGGAAGTTGCTAGGGTGGTCAAACTCAATGGCTTTTTGAGGAGGGAGAGAGGCATAAGGTAAAATGGGAGAAAGTGATTTAATCAGGTTAACTTTTCATCCAAGAGAGGTGTATATATGCACGGTAGTGCAAGTGATATTATAGTTTGACATTACAATGACATACATGTAACAATGCCATATTAAAGATGCGAGCAAAATATACAAGCCATATTTTACAAATGAAAGAGGTGCATTTTGTGTGAACAAATGAAAGGTCTTTTGCTAGAGAATCCAAACTAAAGTGGTGTAGCAAGGTCATGTATCTTGGAAAATTGAAGAGTCTATTATTGAAGTTTGAAGGGTTGTTTCCTCACAAGTTGGGATTTAAAGGATTCAAATAGTTCTTTATAAAAAATTATGTATTGTATGTATGTTTTATTGAATATTTCCAGATGCTAAATGATGTTATAAATATTTTTTGATAAGGATGTGTCTTCCAAGAAGGTGTGCTAGGCCACAATAATGTGATTGTTAGATCTTAGGAAATTGGCATATATTAAGGGCTCCAAGATGCTGGAAAAACACATGTTTTTGTGAAATGTGAATAGTACTGAGCTACGATAACATGATTGTTAGACCTTAGGCAATTGGCATATATTAGGGCTCCAAGATGCTTGACAAACACATGTTTCTACAAAATGTGAAGTCTATTTTGAGGGTATATTTTTCATATCTTCATTTCCACAGCCTTGATATTTGTAGAGGGATTTTCTAATGTATGAGATGCTCTCTTGTTACAAGATGAAACAACTTAAAAAAGTTCACTCATCTATTGTCTCTGCTAATGTCTAAATATGTGCACGACGATTTTACCCATGCTACTACACCTATGATTTGTATACTTGTGAATTGGACGTTAGGGCCTCTAGGAAGATAATCTTTAACAAGGAATCTTCCTTATAGCATCATGGCGTGACCCCATCAAGCATATGTTCTTGCACTTTTAGATTGTAGTTACTTTTAGATTATACATGACATATCTTGAATTTATTTTCAAAAAATAAGATAACATGGAAGAAACCATAACAAAATGGGCCCTCACCTCAGTCCAAGATCTGCGAGATATTGGGTCAATGCCATCCAACATGAAATGAAGATCCAAGTTGTTAATAGTTGAAAGATTCATTAGCTCCTAAACATTATTCTACATCATAAATATAAATATTATTTTGTGTCATAAATATATCGGTGAAAATTTATCCCTAACCTCACAAGACAAAGCTTGACTACACTACCTGCAGTTTTTGTTCGAGTAAACAGAATGTTTTTCTATGCACTAAAAATTTTCTAGTTTTTACTCCAAAACAAACTTAGTAAGAACTTTTCAAGTTGACAACAGTTGGTATAACATCAAAAAATATATATAAATGCCTACAAGGAGCGGTGAAAAATGCTGAACCACTCCATGGAATAAAGAAACATGCAGGTTTTCAAAAGATAAAGTAAAATTGTATTGAGAAATAATAATCGGAAAGAGTATGATTCAACAAATCTTTCCATTGTAAAACTATATAAAGCTCATTTCCAAAACCAAGTTTTGATATATTGTGAGCATTGAATGTACATACTTCGATATTAAATAGAAACTAGGGTTTTATCCATACGCACACGTACAACAAAAATTAATTAAACGATTGCCAAGTATCATAATTTTCCCAAGATTCTTATGAGTCACACATCATGTGAATGCATTAAATCATGAATATTTTTAAACGAATTTCTTCTGGAGGGACATGCAAGCATCTAACTATTAAAATCACAATTTTTTTTTAGTCCATGCTCCTCCAAACCAAACAAATAGAGAATATGCCTATAACCATGCAGTGAAAATGCATAAAACTTAGCTTCTATATCCACACATGACCTTTGCAACTAATAATTATACTATATTCTAGATAAGCAAAGCAAGGAAACCATCCTTTCACACACAACCTTTTCAACTAATAATGCTACTATACTCTAGATAAGAAAAGAAAGGGAAGCATCCCTTTCCTCAAGGTATTTCTTGACAACATTTTCAATATTGGAGGTCCAATGCTTAGGAGTCCCATTAGAAACACAGAAAATGTTCCCTGAATTTCGGTAGACATTGCATTTGTTTGTCATATATTAAACTAGCTCTCATATAATAAACGACCTAACATGGCTATAGGGTAAAACCGTGAAGGCAGGTTACACTTTTGTGAGAATCGAGGGTGGAAAAGTCATTTTCCCAAAAATTCGCTCAAACATTTATAAAAGTTCGGCCGAACTGTCTCAGAGTTTGGCCAAAATTTCGAAAAGAGTTAAACCGAACTCATTTTGTCATTTACATTGACGACATATTGATGGTGTGGGAAAACAATTTTTTTGCTGGAGATGAGAAACTGAAAAATAAAGTTTGGTTGAAATAATAGTTCAGCCAGACTATTAGTTCGGCTGAACATTTAAAATAATCTGGCCGAACTTGAATTTATAAATACACCGGCCCTGAAACATGAATCAGTTTCGGGCTTATTGTTTTTGTATTACCATTGTCGGCTTATTGTTTTCATATTACCATTTTTTTTTGTTGCAGGGTCACAAGTGCAGTTGCAAGGTCATAGGCGTAAGTGAGAAATTTGTTGGATTTCTGTTTTGTTTTTGTTGTGAATTTTTTTCATTATTGTTTTTCCTTTCTGCTATTTTTGATGATTTTTTTTTTTGTTTTGTAGGTAATTTGTAATCCATGACATCCTCGGCCTCCTGCTTGTCTTCTCTTTGCGGGCTTGACATCTTCTTCTCATTGTCGCCTCGACGTCTTCTTCTCATTCCGGCCTCGACATCTCTGAATTTCCAAGTTCCTATGTCTCCAAATTCGAAAATTATTGTTTAAATGTAATTTTCTGAAGTCCAAGTTTAAGCCACTACATGACTCCTTTGTGATGACTTTGTTGGACTGGTGAAGTTTCCCGATGTACAAAATTGTTTCTAAATTCCATCGAATCAAAATAGTTGTATTACATACATAATAGCTTAATGCTAGCTTTTCTTGCATTCAGTCTGCTATATGCAACCTTAGAAACCTTAGGAGTAGTTCTTGCGCAACCCGGGGAAGGGAATCTCAATCACCCAATCTATTTTTCTAGCAAAAATATTTCAAAAGCATAACACAACTATAAAACTCAGTTATACTAGAGAAGATGAAACCTCCTTTATATGGTTTGGTCACCTGGACCGTTAGTTTGAGTCTTTTATAAAGCATTTTTTTTTATTTTCTTAGCAAGCAAGGAATATTAGCACGAAATAAGGTCAGGCCCTGATCATCCTACCTACCTTATTGTGTTTACCAACCATCAATGGTTGCCTAGAAAGGACCGACATTTCACCAGTGACCTGCAACTATATTCTATCTGTTTTATATTTAAAGGCTTCAATTTCACACTTCTACATTTCATAAACTGCGATCTTCCACAGAGCTTTAGGTTTGACCAAGCGCTCTTATCTTCTACTACCTCTCTTGCCAGACAAACTAACCTAGAAATCCACCAGTAGCAAGCCAGTTCTTCAATCTTCAAAAATTTCCAATTCAGTAATAAATTGAGTCATATCAGAGTTTGTAAAAAAGCCTTATTCATTATGAAATCATAGTGATTAGTAACCCAACAATTTCAAATTCTGGTTACATATAATACTAGTGATCACAAAGCTCGTAATTAGCGTAATGTTTTTGTTACTAGTTTGCTTATTTTAGTTTGTTGCCCTTCATCCTAGTCGATGGGGATGATGGATCTCTAACCCATTGATGTAATAAAGCCAGGGATGGATGCACGCTTGGATGATGGATAAGATACTTGTGGTTCCTAGTCAATTTCAATTTTCTCTGTAATAATCTATGCCCCTATGAGAGCTCTAAGTCATTGGGCTAGCCTCTCCATTACGGTCGAGTGCAACCTCATTAGTATTCATTAAACCAACCTTCCTCTCCCTTACAGTCAAGCGCATACTACTGCCTACCGCTACCTGTCGTACCAATACCCGTTATGGTAATGAAAGACAGTTTGAAGTGCTTGTTGTACCCACATTCCCCCCACTTTAAGTAACTTAGGAATGCTCAGACTTTGGGAGATAAATAAATTAGCCACCATCGATCATTCAATTTGTTATGGCTTTCAAACTGGAAGGGATGCCACCTATGCCGGAATATAGAATGAATGTTTCAGATTTTTTTTATCTGACTCTAAAATATGCTTTCTTACAACTTTAAAATTCTTTTTAAATTGCAAGTTGAGCTTAACTCAGATTGAAAATTTCAGAAATACCTTTTGGAATTCGATTTCTTGAACAAAGAATTCTGTTGTTTTTGAGGTCATCTGTTTCATTTTAAAAATAATTTTCAATTGTTTTTGAGGTCATCTATCTCATTTTTAAAATATATTTCAATTTTTTTTTAGGTCACCTGTCTTGTTTTTAAAATATTTTTCAAATTTACAATTTTCCGTGGGTGTAAAATGTGTGGGTGTTGATGGTCTCTACATTCATTTACACAATGTGTAACCAATTCCAAGAAAATAATTGCAATGTGTATGATGTAATGGATATTAATAATCTAGATTGACATGGCTATATTTTATTAATGTACCTAAATTTACACCTTCCATGATGCTTCTAATCTTGTAAAATGTTAAAAGTGAAGTGTTTTATGATGTAATGGATCTTAATAATCTAGATTGACATGGGTGTATTTTATTAATGTACCTAAAGTTACACCTGCCATGATGCTTCTAATCTTGTAAAATGTTAAAAGTGGAATGTTTTATGATGTAATGGATATAAATAATCTAGATTGACATGGCTACAGTGATATGATGATAGTGTAGGTTGATGTTCAAGTTGTAAAATTTTTGTAGATATCAAGGATGAATGATAGTACAAGCCAAAAATGACATTATTATAAATTATTAAAAAATTTCATAGGTGCTAAATCGTACTTATTATTAAGGACATAACTAATTTGTAAGTTGAAATTTTTTTCTTAATGTTCTTGGCCTATTTATAGATGTCAAAGTAAAGGTTTCTAGATGTGATTTCTCCCATAAAATTCAAGGCAAACTAAATGGAAAACTAAACTATAATGCAAACCTTCTACATGTCATTTCTCGCAAAAACTCGTAAAGGTGTGACTTTTGACATAACTTCATCAACCACTACCATTAGTTGTTTTAGTAAGTGAATAAAATAATTTTGTAAACCATGTACATATCATTTATCCCACAAACTCATCAAGGTGTGACTTTTGACATAGCTTAAGCAGCTAGTACCACTAGTTGTTTAAGTAAGTGAAAACCACTACCACTTTGAGGAAAAATGTGTACATGTGCCATTTCTCTTATATATGTTTCATTTCCATGTCATTTCTCCCACAAACTATAAGGCAATGTCATTTCTCCCATATACTATAAGGAAAACTTTAAGGCAAACTATGTACATGTCATTTCTAGATCTAATTTCTCCCATAAAATTTAAGGTAAACAATGGACATGCCATTTTTCCCAAAAAATAAAGGCTTTCTCCCATAAATTCAAGGCAAACTTTAAGGCCTAAAAACTGAACTTAAAGTGGCTGAAATTCCATAGGATTTTGAACTTCCATAGGACGTTAGTCTATCTTTTGAGTGTTAACTTCTACAAGTTCTAAAGGTAGAGTTTGTAAAGGGCCAGGTAGCCTCTGGATCTCATCTTTTATAAAAGGTGACATATCCAGTAAATGCCCCTACAGTCAATCTCTAGAACGGATCTAAATAGAAGTTCTTCATTTTAATATCCATAAACTACTACCAGATCTAAATGGAAGTTCCTCATTGTAATATCCATAAACCACTACCACTTTAAGGAAAATAGTGTACATGTGTCATTTCTCCCATACATTTGTCATTTATCCCATAAAATCTTAGGAAAACTTTAAAGAATGCGTCATTGGCTTTCTTCCATTAACTTTAAAGCATGTGTCATTGGCTTTCTCCCATTAACTTTAAAACATGTGTCATTTCTAAAGGATTTCTCCCATTAATTAAAGGAAAACTTTAAGGGCTAAAAACTAAACCTAAAGTAGTTAAACTTCCATAAGATAAGATCCCCTAAACTCAAGGCTTTCTCCCATTAATTCAAGGAAAACTTTAAGGCCTAAAAATTGAACCTAAAGTGGTTGAACTTCCATAGGATTTTTTTTTTTTTGAACTTCCATAGGATTTTAGTCTGTCTGTTGAGTGTATACTTCTACAAGTTCTAAAAGCAGAGTCTATAAAGGGCTAGGTAGCCTCTAGATCTCATCTTTCTTGAAAGGTGACATATCCAGTAAATGCCCCTACATTGAATCTCTGGAACAGATCTAAATAGAAGTTCTTCATTTTAATATCTATAAACCACTACCACTTTAAGGAAAACTGTGTACATATGTCATTTCTCCCATACATGTGTAATTTCTCCCATAAAATCTTAGGCAAACTTTAAAGCATATGTAATTTCTCAAGGCTTTTTCCCATTAACTTTAAAGCATGTGTCATTTATCAAGGCTTTCTCCCATTAATTCAGGGCAAACTTTAAGGCCTAAAAATTGAACCTAAAGTAGTTGAACTTCTCTAAATAGAAGTTCTTCATTTTAATATCCATAAACCACTACCACTTTAAGGAAAACCTTGTACATGTGTCATTTCTCCCATAAACTCTTAGGCGAACTTTAAAGCATGTGTCATTTCTCAAGACTTTCTCCAATTAAATTTAAAGCATGTGTCATCTCTCAAGGCATGTCATTTCTACATGCGATTTCTCCCATAAACTTTAAGGAAAACCATGCACGAACCATGTGCATGTCATAAATCTCCCTTAAACTCTAGGAAATGAAATATTTAAGGCATCTCATTTATAGATGTGAATTCTACCAGAAACTTTAGGTCAAAATTTAAGGTAGACCATGCACATGTTATTTATCTCATGCACAAGTGTCATTTCTCAAATGAATTTGCAATAAATGTTAATTTAATATATTTTATTGAATTTGTTTTTTTTTAGGGATAAAAAAAAAAGCCACTAAATATGGTTGAAAAATGGACATTATGCATAGATGTTTCTTGCTGTCCCAATCTAGGGAAAGCAGTGATTACATATGTGCTTTGCAATAATGCAACTAGAAAGGTCCTCCAAAGGAAAATGAATATACGGGGAAGAACAATAAACAATGAGGCATATTATATTGAATTTATAGAAGGCTTTGGAACAACTAGGGAGTATGGATAAAACGGAATTGTAGTCTTCAGCAATTCTAAACTTGTGTGCAACCAGATAAAAGGTGTGTACCAAGTTAAGAAGGAGAGGCTAAAACAATTGCATGGAAAAAGAAACAATATTGTTATCCAATTTCAATTTTTTAGTATAAGACCTTGTACAAATGTTAATAAGGTGTATGTTGAACTATTGCGTGGGGCAATGCCAATTCAAGATTCATATATCAAAGATGAATTAGTTTTATATGGGGCAATGCCAATTCAAGATTCATCTCTCAAAGATGAATTAGTGTTGAGACGCTCTCCTTCAAAATTTATTGATGGACATTGTAACATATCTTGGATATGTGTGTGTTTTGTACTTATTAATGCATTTTTTTCAATTGTATACCAAGTGTGCTCCCACCATGTTTTCAATTATGTATTAAGTGTGCTCCCGCCATGTAAAGCACAATTTGGTGAACTTAACATTTTTATAAAATTTTTGATTAAATTGAGTTACACACATCTATTAGTGCTTTGAAACTTGTGTTTTACATAATTTGTGTACACTAAATTACATTAGTTTTTTTTAATTTCTTTTGAATTTATTTTAAATGGTAATTTAAAAATAATTGTAAATGTCCACTATAGAGATATCTAGATATATATATCATGGAGGATGAAAGGCGAAGATCAAGAGAATCCCATATCTCTATGAGAGATGGGTATCGGGGATCGAGGGATGTTCATGGTATTTAAATATAATCTTATCTCCATACATATACATACATGTGTGTACATATGGAATTTATTTTTTTATCAAATTTCTGTGTTAAATTGGTTGGTAATAAGTTTTATTTTTTATCTTTTAGGAGGTATGAGGACTAGGGTGTCTACTCCATCAATGGAGCATGGCATGGTTCACGCAAACGTGGTATGGTTCATGCAATTGAACCAATGAATATGTACATGTATTTATATGTATGAATGTATTTTTGAATTGACTATAAATTCATACTTTTTTATGAAGCTTCCCTCTCGTCTCGTGAGGTTGGTGGTGGTACACATTCCCTTGGAGGGCCATCAATAGGTGTTGGTGAATTGCGTGAATGTGGTGATATTTATTCCCCCAGAGGCCAATCAATGGATGGTCGTGTTGGTTCTCAACCAATTGGTGGTCGTTTTGGTTCTCAACAGTCTCAGGGTGGGCAAGATGCTAGCCAACCATATCGAGGTGGCCATTAATTTGAGTATTATTTTCATTCAATTTGTACATATTTATTTATATGTGTTTTTTTAATATACAGAATTTTATATATTAATGGAGAGGGTGAAAATTCTGCTCCAAATGTTGTTAAAAAAATATGTAGGATAGAACACATCATTCAAGAATAAGGTTCTACACCAACATGACTTATCCATCTGACATTTCCCATATACCTTCGGAATCAAACATGTAGCAATGCACCTCAGTAAGGTGTCCAAATATTCATACAAGAGAGATTTCATGGCGTTGACTCTCCCTGCTGAGAGTCGATAAAGCTTAGATATAGTTACTCACTCTTTAAGCGAACTAGTAGATGCATACCTAAAGCTTGGGCTAACCACTGATACTTTTGTAGAAGTGATGAGAAAAATAAAGGAAATAGTGATGTGTCTCGACACATGGGAGGTTGTTAAACAAAGAGTTACAACATAAATTTCCAAGTCTATGTTTAGTTTCAAAAAATGGATGAAAAGAAAGATGTTGAAGGTGCAATATTTCAAACACCCTCATATAGCTCGCTATTTGTTTGATAGACACCTTGCGGCCTATGGAAGACTCCCATGGAATGACGAGGTTCCACTATATGTAGAATTATTTTTGCAAATGAAATCCAATTACAATGACCTTCCCTTTGAATTTTTTGGTCCTGGGAAAGGTCGATTGTGTGATCGAGGGGCGCTAGGCGTGATGTTGATTTGCCTCATCCTCAGCCACCATTGGTTAGTTGACCTCTTCATGTAAAAACTTTGTGGTTAGAGATGGATGTCACTTCTCAAATTAGTCGGGAAGCAAGAGATGACATCATTGATAATGTTCAAAGTGGATTGGGTGGAGTTGATACTTATCTAAATCGACAAAGAGCATGTGAGAATGCACGCACTAATTTTGTGTATTATACAGATGAAGAGATAGACAACATGAGTGTTGAAGATCTTAGAACATATTCATAGAAGTA
>JAXQQM020077264.1:0-26144 GCA_034641835.2 Pinus albicaulis | reverse complement strand
CCCCTCTTCCTGGAGGTTGGAGGAAGGGAGATGCTACTTCGGAGGAGGTAGTGGATGCCACTGTCGATCGACAGTTGGTGGGGTCGTTGATGTATCTGGTCAATACTCGACCCGATATATGCTATGCAGTTAACCAGCTTTCGCAAGCTATGGTTAAGCCTACCAAGCTCTTTTGGAAGGCGGGCAAGCATGTATTGCGCTATATCAGAGGCACATCGGGATATGGTCTATGGTACAGACAGGAGGATGGAGTGAAGCTTACTGGTTTCAACGTGCGGTGGGCGGGGACGCGGGCCGACGCCACGGAGGAGTTTTCGACGTGGGTCGACGGTTTCTGGCAGTACGGCGGAGACGAGAGATCCGTGGCACTCAGTTCAGCAGAGGCCGAGTACATGGCAGCAAGTTTGGCTGCATGTGAGGCTATTTGGATGAGGAAGATCCTCGCAGGGTTGTTCAGGTTGCATTTGGAGCCTACAGTGATCTACTGTGATAACCAGAGCTGCATCAAGCTCTCGGCTAATCCAGTATTTCATGATAGGTCCAAACATATCGACATCAGGTACCATCACATCAGAGATTGTGTTCAGCGGAGGATCATGATGCTTTCATATGTTCCCACGGAGGATCAGGATGCCGACATCCTGACGAAGGCGCTCACCAGGAGCAAGTTCGAATTCCACAGAGGCAGGATAGGGATTGCAGATAATCCATATCTTGCTGAGAGGGAGTGTTGAGAATGCAGCAAGATGATGGAGCTTAGTGAAATGAAGTCGCCTTCCCTAAGTGGGCCCGCAGGCAAATTCTGGCGCAAAGTCTATTTTTAGACTATGTCTATTTTTAGACATACGGAGCATAATTTGGGAATTCTACTTGGAGATTCTTGAAGTATGCGACATGTCGGTAAAAATAGATGAGACCCTTATTTTTAGGACCTGGGCTATTTTTAGACTGATCTCCTAAAAATATGGAAGTCAAATATTATTTACCCTTAATAATATTTTGACTATAAACAGCAGTTTACTCTCTTGGCGCACTTCAGTTTGAGTCATGGAGGTGGCTCATGCAACTGACACAAGGAATCACGTGGTTCCTAGGGTTTTGATGGCATCTTGCATGGTTTACTTCAGTTAGACTTCAGTGGCAGAAGTTTTGGAGGAGTTAACGGGACAAGTAGTGGAGTTATGTTCTGTTTGTTTTAGTTGAACTAGTTGGGATTAGTTAAACTAACTAATCAACTAGATATGAGTGGAGTAAATTAAATAATATTTAATTTACTAAATATTAACTCATTAGTCAACTCAAGAATACTTCAGTTCACTACAGTGCATGATCAGTTCAGTGAAGACCAGTGAAAGAGATAGATGAAAGGGTAGAGTTAGCTATCAGTTGTAACTATACTGTTGCTATTTGCAACACATAGATAGGTGGAGTAAGCTATGAGTATTGCAAAGTTTAGGTTGGTGGTTTATCTATATAAGGAGGCCATCACCTAGCATTAAAATACGCAATAGAGGCTGGCTATCAAGTGGCTAAGGATTGGAGCAAGTGATTTGCTAGATCTAGCTTGATAGTGTGTAGCATGGGAGGTAGTGCATGAGAGCTTGTGAAGAGTTTTGTACTATGATTGTTACATGATTTCTCCATTATAATATACACAATAGCTGCGGGGTTTTCAGCTATAGGCTTTCCCCATACATACTGAGTTAATGTGTGATTGATTTGATGTGCGATTGCTTCTATATTATTTCCGCATGTGACAATTAATTGTGAAAGAAGGTTATGTGTTATGCATGCAATTCGAAATTGATGTATGATCGGGTTAATCTTCATTGAATAAGTGATTTATTCAGCTAATTTCTACGACTATGTCTATTTTTAGACATAC
The DNA here is from genome assembly GCA_034641835.2 of Pinus albicaulis. Classification (NCBI taxonomy): domain Eukaryota; kingdom Viridiplantae; phylum Streptophyta; class Pinopsida; order Pinales; family Pinaceae; genus Pinus; species Pinus albicaulis. Next base: position 24,259 of record JAXQQM020077264.1, on the reverse strand, counting down.
GGAGCATAATTTGGGAATTCTACTTGGAGATTCTTGGAGTATGCGACATGTCGGTAAAAATAGATGAGACCCTAATTTTTAGGACCCAGGCTATTTTTAGACTGATCTCCTAAAAATATGGAAGTCAAATATTATTTACCCTTAATAATATTTTGACTATAAACAGCAGTTTACTCTCTTGGCGCACTTCAGTTTGAGTCATGGAGGTGGCTCATGCAACTGACACAAGGAATCACGTGGTTCCTAGGGTTTGATGGCATCTTGCATGGTTGGCTTTAGTTAGACTTCAGTGGCAGAAGTTTTGGAGGAGTTAACGGGACAAGTAGTGGAGTTATGTTCTGTTTGTTTTAGTTGAACTAGTTGAGATTAGTTAACTAGCTAATCAATTAGATATGAGTGGAGCAAATTAAATAATATTTAATTTACTAAATATTAACTCATTAGTCAACTCAAGAACACTTCAGTTCACTACAGTGCATGATCAGTTCAGTGGAGACCAGTGAAAGAGATAGATGAAAGGGTGAGTAAAGCTATCAGTTGTGACTATACTGTTGCTATTTGCAACACATAGATAGGTGGAGTAAGCTATGAGTATTGCAAATTTTAGGCTGGTGGTTTATCTATATAAAGAGGCCATCCCATAGCTTTGAAATACGCAATCAAGGTTGGCTATCAAGTGGCTAAGGATTGGAGCAAGTGATTTGCTAGATCTAGCTTGATAGTGTGTAGCATGGGAGGTAGTGCATGAGAGCTTGTGAAGAGTTTTTCTACTATGATTGTTACATGATTTCTCCATTATAATATACACAATAGCTGCGGGGTTTTCAGCTATAGGCTTTCCCCATACATACTGAGTTAATGTGTGATTGAATTGATGTGAGATTGCTTCTGTTATTTCCGCATGTGACAATTAATTGTAGAAGAAGGTTATGTGTTATGTATGCAATTCGAAATTGATATATGACCAGGTTAATCTTCAGTGAATAAGTGATTTATTCAGCTAATTTCTACAGAAGCTTAAAGACAGCTCAAGCCCGGGGAATCATCCATGGATTGAAGCCGCATGATAATGGTCCTGCTACTACTCACCAACAGTTCATTGACGATACAATGCTTCATGGAAACCCAACAGTTAAGGAGGCTAGAGTAATTACAACCATCTTGGAAAATTTCAGGGCGGCTTAAGGGATGGAGATCAATCATTCTAAGTCTATGCTATTTTTCTTCAATACCCACATCTCTGTCCAAAGGAACTTAGCCAACATTTTGGGGTTTCAAAGAAAGCCTCTACCATCAAGGTATCTTGGATCCCCCTCACAGATAAACCTTGGCAGAGGAAGCATTGGGAAAAAATGCTTTCAATCATGGTAGACAGAGGGAAGTACTGGACGCATAGAGCTTTGAACTTGGCATGTCGTCTTGTCCTAACTAAGGCTATCCTACAGGCTATCTCCATCTATATGCTCTTGGTTCTGTTGGCCCCTAAAGGGACCCTCAAGAAGATAAGGGAAATCCAACGCAATTTTCTCTGGAGTGGAGCATCGGAGAAGCGTAAGTGGGCTCTTGTGGCATGGGATAGTGTTTGCAGGGCCAAGGCGTGGGGAGGGGGGGGGGCTGGGCCTCTAAGATCCGGAAATTGTAAATAGAGCAAGTGGTGCTAAGCTTTGGTGGAGATGGCTCAAGGATAGAAACTCCCCATGGGCAGTTTTCTGGAGGGTGAAATATGCTAGCAATTGGCAGAGACAAGATATGGTTAGAATGACAGGGGAGATAAGATGGTCGTCGATATGGAATTTAGCTTGGGCCAACAGGGAAATTGTTCAAAAACATTGATTCTGGGAGATTAGGAATTGGGGAAACTACCCTCTTCTGGGAGGACGCCTGACAACAACAGCCTTCTCTGAGGAAACCTAAGTATCTGGAGCTGCAACAACGTTGTCTTTCCAATGGGCAGAGTACTGTGAAACAATATTGGAAGGAAATCCAGCAACATCTGAACTGGAGACACTGGATTTTTGAGACCCAAGATGAAGGATGGGGAGAGCAAGAGATTGTTGCTACCCTTCAGATAGAGCTTGACAAGAGAAAGATTCAGATATCAGAGGTTCAAGACCAATTAAGGTGGGGTCAGTGGAAGGGAGGAGCTTTTAGTCTCAGGGAAGCGTAGCCTTGCTGGAGTGCAGGGAGAATGAGGAGAAGGTGCCATGGGTGAAAAAGGTCCAGGATGCTAACCTATGGCCGAAAATCAAAGCCTCCCTCTGGCTGGTCATGCAAGCGAGGATTATGACACGGGATAATCTCATTAAAAGAGGTTTCACAGGATCTTCCAGGTGTATTATGTGTTGTGAAAAGGGAGAATCAACCAACCATTTGTTAAACACCTGTAATTTTGCTGCTGAGATATGGGATTGGGGAGCTACCATCTTTCGTCAATCAAATAGAAATATAACCTCAATCCAAAGGACGATTAAGAACCTGAGGGACAAGTACACCAACAATGAAATGGTTAATCTATTGTGGAGCTTGCTACCGAGTTGTTTAGTTTGGAATTATTGGAAGGAATGCAATTGTCGGGTTTTCTAGAACAAAGAACGACCCACTCAGGCCATCAAGGATAAAATTATGCACCATATGAGAGAAACTGTCCTTATCTGCGTGCGCTCAGTGCAGGCAGAGAGACCATCGGACCACGAGTGTGCCATTCTGGATTTCTTTGGCCTAATTCAACCAGTTCTGAGCAACAAGTGATTGAAACCAAGAATTCCGCAGACAACAGCTTCAATGGGCTCCTCCACGTAGGGGATTCTTGAAGATAAACTTTGATGGGGTAGCACGCAGCAACCCTAGCAAGGCAGGGCTTGGAGGCATCGTCTGAGATCACCATATGCAGATCGTGCATGGGTATTATGATTCGATAGGCAAAACCACCAACAACGAGGCTGAATTTGCAGCAATGGAAAGAGGCATAGCTATTTTAGTTCGAGATAATATGTCGAACGTTATCATAGAAGGGGATTCAATGCTGGCCATCAATGCTACAAAGCGTATTCACAATGGAGCTCCAACAGAGAAGGTAACCATCCACTAGAGGACGCCAGACACCTTAGCATGTTGAAAGGGGTGGAATTCGTAGGTTTGGTTCAAAGAAAAGAGAATTCGTTGGTGACGTAATGGCTAATGAAGCGATGGATCGCCCATAGCAATGTCTTGATATGAGCCGGCACCTCGGCCTATTTGGGGAGTTTAAAAATGAATGCAAAACAGATAGCGAAGAAGGAGAGTGACAAGAAAATGATGGGGAAGCAACCAAGAAATGTTGAGCGTGATGGTGTTGTTGAACTGGCAAGGAATGTTCAAGATGAGTAGGGTGGCTCTGCGGCCAGAGATGGAACCAAGGTGAGTTTGCTGCTCTGAGGCTGCTGGTTTTTTTATGTGTTTAGATATAGAAATCTAGAATAAATAGCCTTAGGGTAATCTTCCCAGAGAGGTAGATGGTTTTAATGGCAATTGTAAGAATCCAGGCAGGTTAAGAGAAGATAACTATGATAGCTCTCCCTATCAGGAGAGCAAAAATAGTTTCAGCACCATCGCCGGATCGAACTATAGAAGAGGCAGTTGTGTAACATTATGTAACTTCATCTAATGATATAATATAGATTTTTGATTTACAAAAAGGAAAAAATATTTATTTCTTTAAAACAAATATGTAACAAGATTCCTAAAAAAATGTAACAAGGTTTACCCCTCAAAACTAGGCAAAAGTAATCTTCTTCATAATGGTTTTAAATCATTTGTTGGTAAAATAACTAGTAAATTATATATGAGTCAACTTTCATCATCTCAATATTTCAATTATTATTTTAATTGTGTGTTACCAACTTAATACAAACACTCTTTAAACAACCTAAATTTAATACAACAATTATTATTTCAAATCAATTACAACTTTTTCCAATTTAACAATCCTATCGGCCTCTCTTTGCACATTTTGGGGCAATTGCTAGTTTTATTGCTTTTAGAGAATGGCAGACCGAAGGTTTACCTTAAAATTTTGGATGAGTGGCACCATTTTTCAGTGTCTTCTACATCAAACAACGATGACCATTGATTTTTGGGCGATGGGATAATAAATGCAGTTGGGCATACTGCCCAATTGCATTTATTATCCCATGCCCAACTGCATTTATTATCCCATCGCCCAAAAATCAATTGTCCCACCTTTAAATTTAAACGAATTTAAATCTAATAGTGAACATATACCCCATTTATTATCTTATAACCTAAACAATATATAACAACTGACTTAAACAAAGGCTTCATATAAACAACACTTGGAATCTATGTACTGTAAAGAGAATTGACATTGACAACAATTGTCATTGGACGAAATCAATACTATTAAAGATGCGTGATTATTAGATTGTAAACATTTGACTTCATCAAAATGAAAAAAAATAACTCCACATCGTTATCGTGAAAGGTACGTGGTATGGTATGAAATTGTGTAAACTAAAGTGATATGTTGTGATAAACATATCCAGAAATGCATTCCCGACATCCATATTTATTTCTTCCACGTGTGTGATCTTTGTAAAAACAGAGTTTGTTCAATGGATATGTACTTTTAATAATTACTCATCACTCATCCCAGTAAATTAATGTATAGTGTCACTATATGTAAATATCATTTTCAAAGTTCACGAGTGGCTATAACATATATGTGTAACCTCTCTTTCCTTTGTAATAAACTGAGATTGTTGCTACCCTTCAGATAGAGCTTGACAAGAGAAAGATTCAGATATCAGAGGTTCAAGACCAATTAAGGTGGGGTCAGTGGAAGGGAGGAGCTTTTAGTCTCAGGGAAGCGTAGCCTTGCTGGAGTGCAGGGAGAATGAGGAGAAGGTGCCATGGGCGAAAAAGGTCCAGGATGCTAACCTATGGCCGAAAATCAAAGCCTTCCTCTGGCTGGTCATGCAAGCGAGGATTATGACACGGGATAATCTCATTAAAAGAGGTTTCACGGGACCTTCCAGGTGTATTATGTGTTGTAAAAAGGGAGAATCAACCAACCATTTGTTAAACACCTGTAATTTTGCTGCTGAGATATGGGATTGGGGAGCTACCATCTTTCGTCAATCAAATATAAATATAACCTCAATCCAAAGGACGATTAAGAACCTGAGGGACAAGTACACCAACAATGAAATGGTTAATTTATTGTGGAGCTTGCTACCGAGCTGTTTAGTTTGGAATTATTGGAAGGAACACAATTGTCGGGTTTTCTAGAACAAAGAACGACCCACTCAGGCCATCAAGGATCAAATTATGCACCATATGAGAGAAACTGTCCTTATCTGCGTGCGCTCAGTGCAGGCAGAGAGACCATCGGACCACGAGTGTGCCATTCTGGATTTCTTTGGCCTAATTCAGCCAGTTCTGAGCAACAAGTGATTGAAACCAAGAATTCCGCAGACAGAACAGCTTCAATGGGCTCCTCCACGTAGGGGATTCTTGAAGCTAAACTTTGATGGGGTAGCACGCAGCAACCCTAGGAAGGCAGGGCTTGGAGGCATTGTCTGAGATCACCATATGCAGATCGTGCATGGGTATTATGATTCGATAGGCAAAACCACCAACAACGAGGCTGAATTTGCAGCAATGGAAAGAGGCATAGCTATTTTAGTTCGAGATAATATGTCGAACGTTATCATAGAAGGGGATTCAATGCTGGCCATCAATGCTGCAAAGCGTATTCACAATGGAGCTCCAACAGAGAAGGTAACCATCCACTAGAGGACGCCAGACACCTTAGCATGTTGAAAGGGGTGGAATTCAGAGCTGTTTAAAGAAAAGAGAATTCGTTGGTGGACAGAATGGCTAATGAAGCGATGGATCACCCATAACAATGTCTTGATATGAGCTGGCACCTCTGGCCTATTGGGGAGTTTAAAAATGAATGCAGCCAGATAGCGAAGAAGGAGAGTGACAGTGAAAATGATGGGAAGCAACCAAGAAATGTTGAGCGTGATGGTGTTGTTGAACTGGCGAGGAATGTTCAAGATGAGTAGGGTGGCTCTGCGGCCAGAGATGGAACCAAGGTGAGTTTGCTGCTCTGAGGCTGCTGGTTTTTTTATGTGTTTAGATATAGAAATCTAGAATAAATAGCCTTAGGTAATCTTCCCAGAGAGGTAGATGGTTTTAATGACAATTGTAAGAATCCAGGCAGGTTAAGAGAAGATAACTATGATAGCTCTCCCTATCAGGGGAGCAAAAATAGTTTCAGCACCATCGCCGGATCGAACTATAGAAGAGGCAGTTGTGTAACATTATGTAACTTCATCTAATGATATAATATAGATTTCTGATTTACAAAAAGGAAAAAATATTTATTTCTTTAAAACAAATATGTAACAAGATTCCTAAAAAAATGTAACAAGGTTTACCCCTCAAAACTAGGCAAAAGTAATCTTCTTCATAATGGTTTTAAATCATTTGTTGGTAAAATAACTAGTAAATTATATATGAGTCAACTTTCATCATCTCAATATTTCAATTATTATTTTAATTGTGTGTTACCAACTTAATACAAACACTCTTTAAACAACCTAAATTTAATACAACAATTATTATTTCAAATTAATTACAACTTTTTCCAATTTAACAATCCTATCGGCCTCTCTTTGCACATTTTGGGGCAATTGCTAGTTTTATTGCTTTTAGAGAATGGCAGACCGAAGGTTTACCTTAAAATTTTGGATGAGTGGCACCATTTTTCAGTATCTTCTACATCAAACAACGATGACCATTGATTTTTGGGGGATGGGATAATAAATGCAGTTGAGCATATTGCACAATTGCATTTATTATCCCATGCCCAACTGCATTTATTATCCCATCGCCCAAAAATCAATTGTCCCACCTTTAAATTTAAACGAATTTAAATCTAATAGTAAACATATACCCCATTTATTATCTTATAACCTAAACAATATATAACAACTGACTTAAACAAAGGCTTCATATAAACAACACTTGGCATCTATGCACTGTAAAGAGAATTGACATTGACAACAATTGTCATTGGACGAAATCAATACTATTAAAGATGCGTGATTATTAGATTGTAAACATTTGACTTCATCAAAATGAAAAAAAATAACTCCACATCGTTATCGTGAAAGGTACGTGGTATGGTATGAAATTGTGTAACCTAAAGCGAAGAAAAGCAAATCAGGACTGCATACCTGAATCACTGTGAACAACCGCAATAACGTTATCTACCATGAACTTCCCAACCGGAATAAAATATCTTCCATCAAAGTTTCTTATATGGCTGTTAAAATTTCTTTTAACGCAGATAAAACGTTCGACAATAAAGTTTTGTATTTCATGATTTCTTGCCAAAAGAATTTTCTGGAGTGGTATCTATTATATGATGAATTTTCGCAACTGATATATCTTTGTGAGTTTATGTTATGCTTTATTTTAACTTCCAGATATTGTTTTGGCATTCCCACATTTTGTCACCACTGAATTTCATGTTTTAGTTTCATTTGTGTACTTTTTCTGTTTTGGATCATGAGCAAACATTAACAAAATTAGCTTATTTTAGTTCCATTGATGTAACTTTTAGTTTAGTTCCATTGATATACCTTTTTTCGTCGAGGAAAAACACTAACAAATTATCTTATTTGAGTTCTAACTTCTTATCGATAAACAGCCACGATTGTCCTCTCTTTACTTAACTATTATATACCATGGATTTTCATTCACTCTATTTTGTCCATATAATGTGCATGCATACTGTAAGCCCTTCATATCTGTGGTTGTCACCTAAAAGTGAAACATATTAAAGCATTTATTAAAATAAATAATTTGAAAAAGGTAAGGCTCATCTTGTTTCTGAGTTCTTAGCAGTAAACTGCCACAACGGTCCTCTGTTTACATTACTTAACTATTATATATCATGGATTTTCTTCACTCTATTAATTTTGTCCATATATGCATGCATATTGTAATTGTTTCATAAAAGTGAAACGTGTTTAAACTTTTATTAAAAATAAATAATTTGAAAAATTAAGGCTTAAGAAGTGTATATTTTTAATAGTATCATTAACATGGATTATGTTTGCACTTTTTTTAAGATATGAATTTATTCATTTAATCCATTTTAATACAATACTGGTGAAATATTTGAATGTAAAATAGAGGGAAAAGTGGTTTAAAAGAGATTAATTAATATACAAAATACACTTAAATTTGTGTAAGAAGAGAAGACCTTTCTATTAAGGTTTTTGTTTGGATTCAAACAATTTTTTTAACTAGACATTTTTCTCTTGTAATTATAAGTTTACTTTGATGTTTTTCTCTTCCACCAAGAATTTATTGAACTTTGATTTTAAAATAACTTTAATAGAAAACACACAACTTCCCCATAATATATCTCATCTTAGCTCTTTTAATCTAGCTCATTTTTCAAAAGACATCATTGGACTCAATATTGTAACTTTCATAGGTAACCTATTCCTCCATTCATTTTGATGCATATTATGATCAAATTCTTTTTTGACCTTGGTGTTTAACCAATTCGCTATGCTATTGTAGTGCCTTTTCTTTTTCACCTCTAGCCTAGTCTATGCTTCATGGTCTAGGATATATCTATTTGGATTTGATTTACTTATTTATTTATTTGGTGGTTTTTGTTATTTATTTATTTATTTATTTATTTTTATTGAGATTCTTTTTTATAGCCTTTTATTATTTAAAGGATATCTTAGAGACTCCCATATGCCATTTTTGTTGAGGTGCTTTTGAATTCCATCGACCTAATTTAGTCATTTGTGTATATTAATATAATGTTTTTTTCAATGAAATTATTGATCCTCCCCATAGAAATTTCTGCTTCAAGTGTGATTCGAGTGTATTTCGACTTCTTGTTTGGAATTGTTGAAGAGGAACTTAATATCTATTTATCATGAATTGATGCTCTTAGAAGGCACCAACAAAGATCTAGATGATTCCCATAATATCTATTCCGTTTTTTACATGTTTCATTTATATACATATGTTGATGTCCTTTGGGATCTCATTAAAATTCTTTCTTTCTTTCAACAAAATCATTGGTCCTCTCCATGAATATTCTAATTCAACCATGTTTCAAATATATTTCAGCTCTAGTGTGTATTGTTGAAGTCAAACTTGTTTTCTATTAGCAAGAATTAATGCTCTTAGAAGTTCGAACAAATATGGTGGATGATTTCCACTATTATCTTCTTCTCCTCTTACATGGTTTGTTTATCTATGTTTTCATTTCTTGTGTGTTATATTGTTCTAAGGTGGATTTAGATTTGTATATTGATAGTTTAATTATGAAATACATTATTTGCTAGGATGTGGTGTTTTTAGTTGTTCTCAAGAATATAAGTAATAATTATAAACAAAGATATTTATGTGATTGTTATTTTTGACTCAATAAAATCTTTTAGTTTTTTCATGTAGATTTATGAAATTCACATAACATAAAAATATCACAACTTGTATTGTTGTGATTGCATCCCCAAGATCTTCACCCTTGCTCCTAACCCACATCGAGTATGCATGCCTGATTATTGATAACCCTAAACTTAAGCATATTCCCAATAGAATGGATTAGGATTACGTAAATATTGAATGAGATAATGAAAAATATCACATTACCTTTTCTCCATAAATAACTAGAAAATGACAAATATGTCATTAGAAACATGTTGAGTAAATTGAGTTACGAATCATTAGTGAAAGATTGGATGGAGAACATAGTGTGTGGAAAGCCATGATAATGTATTTTCCCATATGCAAATAAATTGGGATGTTTACAATAAAAGTGAAGTAGCTAATATAAAGGGCCTATACGCATAAAGAGTTATAAATGAAGAATAAAGGATAACCATAATTGTAAAGTTACTCCCCTATTTACTAAGTATGAATAATTTCAATGATAAATACAAGTAAGAGTAGGTGTATAAATACCCAGCTCAAAGATAGGGTGTTTTCCCCATTGGAGTTTTTGGGTCCATGTATACTAAAGCTACAATGTTAGCCTACAAATATAATAATGATACAATACAAAGTTTTATGTGGCTAAAAGTGAAGATTCAACATCTCCCCTAAATTTGAGTAGAAGGATAAAGAGAGAAGACATAGCACCCTAATTTTCAACACTCCTCTTGATTTGAATAAGTGGGCATAGAGAGAAGAAATTAGACACATCGCCCTTAATGTTGAACATGGCCCACATAGAGAAGACATTGCATGTCATCACCTAGAATGGAATATCTCTCTCTCCAATGTCTTGCAAGATCTTTAGCAACATGTCATCACCTATAATGGAATATCTCTCCCTCCAATGTCTTGCAAGATCTCGAATTACCTTAATTAATTAACTTTAATTAACCAAATTCCTTAAGTTAAGCTTAGGAAATAATTAAACTATTGTTCAATTAATTTAATTAAGACATTTTTGAGTCTTGTCTCGTGAAACCTTTTATAGGTTTTAGAGATCTCGTGTTCCTTAGCCTCGTAGACATCATAGATACTAGAACACTTGTATTCTGCTACTGCGAAGGAAAGTAATAACGGTAGAGTCTCTAAAACAGATTTCTACCATTACTCTTAGCACCAACACATTTCCACGAGGCACCAAGCAGCATTCAATGAACAACCATGCGTCACTTTCACTGTTGTTTACACTTTTTGTGGAGTTGGTTGCACTAGAACAGAGGAGGGGTCTTCCTATAGACTGCCACATCATACAACCACTTCGAATTGTTAGCCTTGATCTTGTTTATTTTGATTATGTGATAACATTTTGTATTAAAGTTTTTGGATAAGCCTCATCTCTTGCACGAGATGGTAATAAATTTTAGGAACAGATTTACTCCTTTTGTGGGGATGACAGTTTTATATTTTTATATATATGCGACAAACTGCTATGAAGTAAGGGTTCGAGGTTTTAGAATCTTAACTCATATGATCAATACTCTTTTTAGTGAATGAAATAGACAGAAAATTTTGAGGACTTATTACCATCTAGTGTGTGTATTGTCAATTTCCACTTTTGTTTGCATATCTTATTATCTTCAGTTGCAGTTTGCAATTCCTCATGCTGTTATGTGTTTTTATCAGTCTCTTGACATGTTCATGTGTTTTTTCAATTTTTGTTAGTCTCACACAGTGAGCCTTCTTGGTAAAATATATATAATAATAATGGAAAGAGCATCACTCATGACATTTATCTTTTATAATATTTCAGTGAGAATATTGTAAGACTAGAAATAGCTTTCTCTCGATGAAATATTATTAGACTGCTACTTGTGTTAATTTCTACCAAATTCAATAGATTTCTACTTTGCAGACCTACTGTTTCTTCTCTCATTTTACATTTTCTTCTCCTCACAAGCTACAAAATCACTCTTTGCTACCACATCATGATCCAATACCCTCATTAGTAGAACTCTGGAATTGACTAAAATCTCTTTTTAGTGAATAAGAGTTTAAACCACCTACCAATATCATAAAACAAATCATTAAATTTCCTTAGAGTTTAGGATGTGTTTGGTCAAGCGCTTAATGTAGTCCAAGTGCTGATTCCAATGCCAACACCCACTATGACTGTTAAATTTCCTTCTCCAACAGTCAACTTAGGGACCTTGTCAATTTGGATCTCTTGGCTGATTAGACCCTGAGCACAATAAGTCTTCAACTCCTAGTAGATTTGAAGTCCATATAAAATCTACACTTAGGGCTCTCTATAACAATCACCTAACAACCCTCCTTGTACTTGGACTACCATTCTTTATCCCAACCCTACACTGCTTTCATCTTCATATTTTCCCATATTTCAGTCACCTTCTTGACTGATCCAGGGATGAATCATACTACTTCTCCAACCATGGAAAAATCCCATCAACACTCTTTAGATATATCCTCATATAAGGATTTATAACTCACTGTTGTTCAACCACTGCATATACTTCCATATCTTCCTAGATCTAGGGCTCTAATCTACCCTCACCTAGGGCTTCTTTGCTACCATGAAAAATCCATGACTGACTATCCTTGGGTTCTTAACATCATTGTCTCAACTTCATCTCAAGGCTTCCTACATAATTTTGTTCCTCAAGTCTCTCTTTACTTGGAAACATTCTTCATCCCACTGTACATAGCCTGTCAGGTTTGCAGTCCTAAACTAAGTGTTCGCGGTTTATGCACAATTCATGATACTAGAGAGAGAGAACGTTATGAGAACCTTGCGCTGAAGCAGAAGCACTAATCTAGGGCGCATCCAACACTGTGTTAATCCTTTAGGACATATATGTCACTTTGGATCTTATTGCCTTCCTTTATCCCTCTTCCATACTCCATGTCATCCTTCCTTCCTGCCCTAAATATCACACTTATGTAGATTGTCTAGGAATCCCTAATTTGGCAGCTATAACCACAAAGATAAGTCCAAAAACCTATAACCTCATCTCAAAGTTAAGATCCTCTCCTTCTCGACGTTCTCTCTAGCAAATATGTAACAATTATCATGCAGTATCTTGAGGACTGAACAACCATGGAAGAAGCCCTAACTAGGCTTATAGATATGTAGTCCTAAGCCTTTAGGAACAACTCTCCAACACTAGGAATCCATTATCCTTGGCACCAAAACCCTTGACAGCCTTTGCACAGACAGATCTAGCCTTTTTTCACCCTTTTTATGCACTTGTCATCTACAACAAGGGCTCAAACATATGAACCAGTTCTGCAACTGCCTTTTTAGGCTTGGAATAGGCCTCAACTTGGCCAAATTAACCAACCTTTACCTGCATTGTACCTAGAGAATCTTGGGTGCCTTTTCCATGGGCAAAGAAGGGCTTAATAGTTCCTCTTTTTGAGGCTCGAACCTCTTCACAATGCTGCAAATCTTCACCTCTACACCACAGGGATCTCGACCCTATCCATCTGAACTCCTCATTGTCCCATCTCTCTACTCAACTACCACCTGAGGATGAATTCCCTTGGTGTCAACTTTGGCATGCTTGCCACCCTAATCAACCATCAAGAGAGGGAATTCTAGGACTACATCATGACCTCCTTCAGTGATCAAGTGAGCTCCTCTTCACTTTATTATCTAGCCTTGTCCTAAGGCCTCACTTAAAAATATTTCTCCTAGGCCTTCTCTGGAATCCTTTAAATCTTCAAAGATTTATCCACTTAGACTTGAGATTTAATTTTTCCTTTTAATTTTACTTTTAAATTTCCTTTTAGAGATTTAAACCCCATATGGGTCTAAAACCCCTTCACTTGGGTCTTTTTCCCACAAACTTCTTTTGTGACCAAACTCACACAAACCCCAAATCTGGCCTTGTGGAATACCTCCCATACTACACAGTTCAATAGGTACCACCAACAATAGTGGGAAGGGACCGAAAGTAGAGGAGGAGGAGAACACAACTCTTACAGATAAAGGTAAAGCGAATAAGGGTCCTAGCCAAGGACATGAATCTAAAGGAGAGATGAAGAAAAAGGACATGTCGAAGTTCAAGTGCTTCAGTTATGGTGAGTTTTGTCACTACATCAACCAATGCCAAAAGAGGAAGAAGGAAAAGAAGGGGAAGCATACAACAAATTCGATAGATATTGATGACTTACTCACTAAATTGAAGGATGAGTTCACTATGTTTGCAGAATTATCCTCAGATGGAGGAGGAATATGATGCTCCAATATGCCATATAAGGCAGGGTCCATGGGAAGGGTAGCAAGACGTCTAGATCTAGCCATGGAGGGCTTGATCAATAGATTAGATCCAATTGTTGTTAGTCCTCACGTGGATTAATACCTTTGCTACGGGAGCCCACAATAGGAAAGTGGCAGGAGGAGAAATCGTGATACGAGAGGAACACAAGTTTCGTGCTAACATGGCACAATTAGATACTCGAGAGACAATTGTAGTGCCAGAGCCAGGCGCAGTCAGATACTCAAGACAATTGTAGTTGCAGAGCCATAACTAGACGTAGTAAGTTACTTGAGAGAGTGCAAAACCAACTAGGAGTAGTCAGAAACTCAAGGGACAATTGCAAAGCTAGTTGCACTGACACAGGTAGTGTGAATTGGACAATTGTAGAGAGAGAGGTGCAACTCCAACCAACAAGATTTCCCATTCATTTATCATGGGAGATCGAGACTCAGAGGGAGTCTATCTTTAGAGGGAGAAACCCTATGGAAGAGTAATCTTCAAGTTCTCAGCAGAGAAATGCACACTGTTGTAGTGGTTGCAGCAACACAAAGGCACTGCAGGAGCATCAATAGTGTGAAATTAGAGTGTGCGTAGTAGCATGGTGGATAGTGACTAGTTTCTTCACAGTGATTTCCAATGACAGGGAGTCATCTCAGTTTGAAGAGGTGAAGGAAAGAGGTATAACAAATATTAGACACGAGTAGCATGGATCAATTTGGCTACAACATGTTCCCACAGACTAGCTGGTGGTTGATATACTCATGAAAGCTCTAAGGAGGGTCAAGTTCGTATACTTCATAGAACAAATGGGTATAATTGAGAAAACCTTCCTCACTAAGAGGGTGTGTTAGTTCGCAGTAGCAGCATACAAGTGTTCTAGTATCTATGATGTCTACGAGGCTAAGGAACATGAGATCTCTAAAACCTATAAAAGGTTTCGCGAGACAATACTAAAAAATGCCTTAATTAAATTAATTGAACAATAGTTTAATTATTTCCTAAGCCTAACTTGAGGAAGTTGGTTAATTAAAGTTAATTAATTAAGGTAATTCGAGATCTTGCAAGACATTGGAGGGAGAGATATTCCATTATAGGTGATGACATGTTGCTAAAGATCTTGCAAGACATTGGAGAGAGAGATATTCCATTCTAGGTGATGACATGCAATGTCTTCTCTATGTGGGCCATGTTCAACATTAAGGTGGATGTGTCTAATTTCTTCTCTCTATGCCCACTTGTTCAAATCAAGAGGAGTGTTGAAAATTAAGGTACTATGTCTTCTCTATTTATCCTTCTACTCAAATTTAGGGGAGATGTTGAATCTTCACTTTTAGCCACATAAAACTTTGTATTGTGTCATTATTATATTTGTAGGCTAACATTGTAGCTTTAGTATACATGGACCTGAAAAATCCAATGGGGAAAACACCCTATCTTTGAGTTGGGTATTTATACACCTACTCTTACTTGTATTTATCATTGAAATTATTCATACTTAGTAAATAGGGGAGTAACTTTACAATTATGGTTATCCTTTATTCTTCATTTATAACTCTTTATGCGTATAGGCCCTTTATATTAGCTACTTCACTTTTATTGTAAACATCCCATTTTATTTGCATATGGGAAAATACATTATCATGGATTTCCACACACTATGTTCTCTGTCCAATCTTTCACTAATGATTCGCAACTCAATTTACTCAACATGTTTCTAATGACATATTTGTCATTTTCTAGTTATTTATGGAGAAAAGGTAATGTGATCTTTTTCATTATCTCATTCAATATTTACGTAAGCCTAATCCATTCTATTGGGAATATGCTTAAGTTTAGGGTTATCAATAATCAAGCATGCATAATAGATGATCGATGTGGGTTAGGAGCAAGGGTGAAGATCTTGGGGATGCAATCACAACAATACAACTTGTGATATTTTTATGTTATGTGAATTTCATAAATCTACATGAAAAAACTAAAAGATTTTATTGAGTCAAAAATAACAGTCACATAAATATCTTTGTTTATTACTTATATTCTTGAGAACAACTAAAAACACCACATCCTAGCAAATAATGTATTTCATAATTAAACTATCAATATACAAATCTAAATCCACCTTAGAAAAATATAACACACAAGAGATGAAAACATAGATAAACAAACCATGTAAGAGGAGAAGAAGATAATAGTGGAAATCATCCACCATATTTGTTCGAACTTCTAAGAGCATTAATTCTTGCTAATAGAAAACAAGTTTGACTTCAACAATACCACACTAGAGCTGAAATATATTCGAAACATGGTTGAATTAGAATATTAATGGAGAGGACAAATGATTTTTTTGAAAGAAAGAAAGAATTTTAATGAGATCCCAAAGGACATCAACATATGTATATAAATGAAACATGTAAAAAACGGAATAGATATTATGGGAATCATCTAGATCTTTGTTGGTACCTTCTAAGAGCATCAATTTTTGATAAATAGATATTGAGTTCCTCTTCAACAATTCCAAACAAGAAGTTGAAATACATTCGAATCACACTTGAAGCAGAAATTTCTATGGGGAGGATCAATAATTTCATTGAAAAAAACATTATATTAATGTACACAAATGACTAAATTAGGTCGATGGAATTCAAAAGCACCTCAACAAAAATGGCATATGGGAGTCTCTAAGATATCCTTTAAATAATAAAAGGCTATAAAAAAAGAATCTCAATAAAAAAAAAAAAAAAATAACAAAAACTACCAAATAAATAAATAAGTAAATCAAATCCAAATAGATATATCCTAGACCATGAAGCATAGACTAGGCTAGAGGTGAAAAAGAAAAGGCACTACAATAGCATAGCGAATTGGTTAAACACCAAGGTCAAAAAAGAATTTGATCATAATATGCATCAAAATCAATGGAGGAATTGGTTACCTGTGAAAGTTACAATATTGAGTCCAATGATGTCTTTTGAAAAATGAGCTAGATTAAAAGAGCTAAGATGAGATATATTATGGGGAAGTTGTGTGTCTTCTATTAAAGTTATTTTAAAATCAAAGTTCAATAAATTCTTGGTGGAAGAGAAAAACATCAAAGTAAATTTATAATTACAAGAGAAAAATATCTAGTTAATTTTTTTTTTTGAATCCAAAAAAAAACCTTAATAGAAAGGTCTTCCCTTCTTACACAAATTTAAGTGTATTTTGTATATTAATTAATCTCGTACAAACATGATCCATGTTAATAATACTATTAAAAATATACACTTCTTAAGCCTTAATTTTTCAAATTATTTATTTTTAATAAAAGTTTAAACACATTTCACTTTTATGAAACCATTACAATATGCATGCATATATGGACAAAATTAATAGACTGAAGAAAATCCATGATATATAATAGTTAAGTAATGTAAACAGAGGACCGTTGTGGCGGTTTACTGCTAAGAACTCGGAAACAAGATGAGCCTTACCTTTTTCAAATTATTTATTTTAATAAATGTTTTAATATGTTTCACTTTTAGGTGACAACCACAGATATGAAGGGCTTACAGTATGCATGCACATTATATGGACAAAATAGAGTGAAAGAAAATCCATATAATAGTTAAGTAAAGAGAGGACAATCGTGGTTGTTTATCGATAAGAACTCAAATAAGATAATTTGTTAGTGTTTTTCCTCGACGAAAAAAGGTATATCAATGGAACTAAACTAAAAGTTACATCAATGGAACTAATATAAGCTAATTTTGTTAATGTTTTCTCATGATCCAAAATAGAAAAAGTACACAAATGAAAGTAAAACATGAAATTCAGTGGTGACAAAATGTGGGAATGCCAAAACAATATCTGGAAGTTAAAGATAAAGCATAACATAAACTCACAAAGATATATCAGTTGCGAAAATTCATCATATAATAGATACCACTCCAGAAAACTCTGTTGGCAAAGAAATCATGAAATACAAAACTTTATTGTCGAACATTTTATCTCCGTTAAAAGAAATTTTAACAGCCATATAAGGAACTTTGATGGAAGATATTTTATTCCGGTTGGGAAGTTCATGTTAGATAACGTTATTGCGGTTGTTCAAAGTGATTTAGGTATGCAGTCCTGAGTTGCTTTTCTTCGCCATGAAAATGGAAGGTACAGTGCCTTTAACAGTGGTGTTTAATTCTACCCACGTTTAAACATCATGAAGTGGAAAAGCTAACTGTACCGCCCATGGATTTCCAGTTTCATAATAGAAAAACAATCTATGACAGCTAATATAAGAAATGTTTAGTGCAAGCATCTTGAAACACAACCCATCTATGATAGAAAGCTACTCTAGTTTATGTTAACTTGACATAACACTTATAGCTGATACTAATGGTCCATAGGTTCCTTGCATAGGAATACAGCAAGTTCCCTTTCCAGTCCAAAAAAAAATGAATTTCAAGGAAGTTTTACGTTACATTAGTCTTGAAAGACCGAACAAGAGCAATATTTGAACCTCCTGCCTCCTTTCGGATGTCAAAATCTGTTAATACTTTCTGCCCCTACAATATCAACATGCATAAAATTTATAACATTCAGTTGTGCAATATATACATCATACTCGAGGAACAAATAAAAAGTAGAAATATGCTTACATGTGTTTTCATTTAACTACTAGTATATTAATACATAAACTGTATAATTTGACAGAGGCAAAAAGATGGTGACAATTAAAGTCCAAAAGAAAAATAATGCATAGATGCAAAGGCTGTTGGGAGGAGATAAATAAGAATATTATATCCTATTTTATATTCGAACCGAAGTAAGAGCAACACTGCAACCATTTATCATACCTGAACATAAACATCAAAAATGCGTCTTCCAACACTCTTCCAGCTTGGTGAATCGACAAACATTGTCTCTGCAAATTGTAAATTTACTGCATATGGTCCATTCTCCAGCCCTAAACCATAATATCGTAGTGAGCTGGGGGGATAAGCGTGTTGTCTGATACAATTCTGTAAGGAATAACACACTCTTCGCCGATTAGAATACCCGCTACGGGGACCTCTGCTCCTAGCTCCTATCCTGGTCACCATTTCATTTCGGAACCCCCACCATTTCAGCCTATTCTATCCTCAAATGCTGGTCCATCTGCTCCTCCCTTATCGCCTGAGCCACAGCCGTCCTTTTATAATTCCTTCTCTGACCCAGATGATGCTGTCAACACTCCTGAATCCCCCAGGAACTCGGTTGGATGCGACATCGACTCTATTCTCCGCAACCCCAATTTTGACCTCGCTGCTCTATCGGTTTTCGAAAGACCTCCTTCGGACCTTGATGAATATGCTCCTCAGGCCTCAAATGCTGGTATATCCATTAGGAAAAAGACCAAGAATAATAAGAGACAGATGAAAGGCAAATTCAAATCCATTGCTCTTTTTGATGAGGGAGACGATAATCTCTCGGATGTCCCAATCTCGAAGGCAGAGACAAATTGGGAGGGGTCACGGGCGCTTAGAGCAAGTTTCCCGGGGAAGGGTATCCAATGAACCACATATTATCTCTGAATATTCGGGGTATGGGTAATGGCCCCAAAACTCATTGCCTACGTGACTTGGTTATAGACAGTAAGTGTAGCATTTTCTTGGCACAGGAAACTCTCTGCTTACGGAGAAAGGCTCTCAAGATCTTTCTTAATTTCAGACTTGGATGGCATGCGGCGGCGACTGATTCTTTGGGACACTCCGGTGGTTTAATTGCAATGTGGGATCCGACCTGGTACGCGTTCAAGGCTTACAGTTTCTCGGGAGGTATTCTCCTCTCTGGTCACATGAGGGGTAGAAAAGAACCGATTAATATCATCAATCTTTACGCACCATATATGGGCAGGCAACTCTTCTGGGACAAGATGCGATTATCGGGCCTCTTTAGTCTGTCGAACCTGATATTACTGGGTGATCTCAATTTTACTATGCAAGCTGATGAAATATGGGGGGCTAGGGCCCGCATGGATCCACTATCAAATTTTCTACATGCTATGTTTCATGATTCTCATCTGATCGATGTCAGACCAAATCCTCTATATCCCACATGGTCTAATAAAAGGAAGGGGGATGAATATATTGCAAAGCGGCTGGACAGAGCCTTGATAAGGGACAATCTGTTCGACAAATGGGGGACCCCCAGGTCCATGATTGTATTCTCTGAGATTTCCGACCACATGGCCATTACCTTGTCATGGAATGACTGGAGTTTTCCTAAAGGCTGTCCATACAAGTTCAACTGGGTGTGGTTGGACGAAAAGGACTATGTTGATCTAGTGAAAGCGACATGGGCAGAAGAAATTGACAGCGATATATCAACCCCTATTGAGCGCTTTCATACGAGGCTACAAAGGCTGAAAGTGGTCTCTAAGAAGTGGGAGGTTCAGAAAAAGGCCGGTCTCAAGGCCGAACTTGTAAATATAAAACATCGGATGGAAGAGATTTACAAAGGCTTTACTATATCTGCTCCTGAGGAGGCGTCATACATTGAACTTGAGCAACTGGGGACGAGGAAGAAACAGATCCTGGAGATAGAAGAAACAACCTGGAAACTTAAAAGCAGGATTAAATGGATGAAGGAGGGTGATTATAATACCAAGCTTTTTAATAAATTTGCTACAGAGAGAAGGAGCAAGAACGCTATATGGAAAATTAAGAAGGCTGATGGCACGTTTGCTATTACTACAGAGGACATAAAAGGAGAAGCCTTTACTCATTTCTCAGTTTTTTACAAAAAGCAGATGCAGATCGACGGGGATAATCAGCAGTGGTTTTTAGATGGTGTACCGAGAATTTTTGATACGGCATCGATAGAGATTCTGGAACAGGAAATAAAACAGAATGAAGTGCTAAATGTGTTGAAGTCTTTTGCTCGTGATAGATGCCCGGGGCCGGATGGCTGGCCGGGAGAATTCTTCATATACTTTTTTGACATGTTAGGTGGTGAGCTAACGGAGGTGACTGAATTGATCAGAAAAAGGGGGCGCATGCCAGCAAACTTTAACTCCACCTTTATTGCCCTGATTCCCAAGGTGGCGGATCCACAATCTTTCAATGAATTCAGGCCTATTGCCTTGTGCAATATTATATATAAAATCACATCGAAGATCATATCAAATCGCATCAGGGCCATATTATCTGATCACATTTGCCTAGAACAATATGGTTTCCTACAAGGTCGCTCCATTCACGATGCGATTGCTATTGCACAGGAGGTTCTACATTCGGCACATACTGGGAAAAAGGAAACTCTGATTATGAAAGTGGATTTACACAAGGCGTATGACTCAGTTGATTGGTCATACATTAGGCTTCTACTTCTCAGAAGTGGCCTTCCAATTGGTGTCATCCGATGGATCATGACATGTATATCAAATGTTAGATACGCTGTCCTGGTTAATGGAGTCCCAACTCGTTTTTTCGAAGCAGCTAGAGGACTCCGTCAGGGATGTGCCCTCTCCCCTCTCATTTTTATCCTGATTCTTGATGGTTTTAGCAGAAGATTACACATTGCAGAACAGCAGGGTCACATCAAGGGTTTTTCTTTCTCTGAATCTATTGCTACTCACCATTCACTGTTTGTTGATGACATGTTGCTTTTTGGATATCTTAATAGGGCTCACTGGATATATATTCAATTGATATTGCAGAAATTTGAGTCCGCCACTGGACTGGGCATGAACAAAGGAAAATCTTTCCTACTCTTTGACAAGGGGGAAAGACAAGAGATATATTTTATTGCTGCTCTTTTGGAGGTCCAATGTCATCACATTTCTGAAGGTTTCACATACCTGGGGTGTTTTTTAAAACCCTGTGGCTACAATAGCCGTGACTGGATGTGGTTGGTGGATCGTTTTAGATCACGGATCTTCAGATGGACCCACAAATGGCTTTCAATGGGCGGCAGACTTATTCTTATACAGGCGGTTTTATCACAACTCATGGTCTACTGGGGTCATCTCTATTACTTACTAGCCAAGATTGTAAAGCTTATAAATGGGATCATCTCCCATTTCCTGTGGGGAGGCACCAATCAGGCTAAGAAGCTGCATCTCTGTCAGTTGAACATCATTTGCAGACCTACGGATTTTGATGGTTGCGGGATTCTCAACACCCGGACCTTTAACACTGCTCTCTTACTCAAATCTTTATGGCGTGCTCTAAATGGAGACAACATCTGGTGCGCTATCATTAGGAGTAAATACGTATCTGGGGATATTCTTCATCAGTTTTTACACAGGGAGATCATCACCCCAACAAATGTATCGGTCATATGGCGCGGTTTTATTAAGATCCTCCCCCATATTTGTGATCGAGTAACATGGAGCTTCTGCGATGGTGGGAAGATACCCATAAGTTTCAATCGATATCGGGTCTCCCCCAGGGATGTACTCTCTCCCCTAACCTTATTACTTCTTTATTACAGCGGGGATTTTTTCTCATATCACAGACCATATCCGAGTGGTATCACGATGTTCCGGTTTTTAAAGATGCTGGACAACTGGATTTGTCGGGTGATGATGCAGCGGAATGGGAGGCCATCACTACATCATTCAAAGCGGCGGGTTTCAGTAGAGCTCCGGGGGGTGATAAAATCATTTGGTATGGCCCGATGAAGAACGATCAAATCATGGTTAAGGATGCTTACAGGTTTCTGGTCTACAAGGAGGCAAACGGATCCACTACAAAGATTTTCTCCCCCTACTGGAAACGCAAAATCCCCACAAAGATCATACTATTAGGTTGGTTAGTTTGGAGAGACAAGATAAGTACGTGGGACAATTTATGCAGAAGGGGAATGATAGGACCTAATAGATGTCCTATATGCTGCACACAGGAGGAAAGCATTCACCATCTTTTCTTTTCCTGCCCGGTCATCTTACACATATGGAGGACTTTTCTCCCCCACTTATCCAACCCAAACTGGACTCCTACGGATTTTATATCGACAGTCAGGATATGGGATAAGATCAATGGTAAGTACAAGTCTCTCCCCTTCTATCTCATTTGGGAAGTCTGGAATGGGAGGAACTATCTCATTTTCGAAGATAGGCCTTTTCTACCTCATCATATTGTATCCAACATTGAGACCTGGTTACTGGATTGGAATGATCCTCCTTTGTTTCGGCCAGATAGATCTATCAGATATAGACCCCATGAAATTAAACTTCCGGCCATTTTCTTTGATGGAGCATCTAAGGATGGTATCATTGGTTGTGGAGTTTGGGTTAAAATTTCAAGAAAAGAGAGGATACATGCATACTGGAACGGAGGGGCAGGCACCAACAATAAAGCAGAAATTATGGCACTCTAGGGTAGTTTCCACATTGCATCCTTTTACCAAATACCACAGCCTAACTTCTATGGAGATTCTAAGCTTGTAATTGACTGGATACAAGGTAAATGTGATATCACTATACCAAATCTGAGAGGGTGGAAACAGAGGACTTTGCACAGGTGGCAGACAATGGATAAACCCCCTATTACACACATCTACAGGGAAAATAACTCCAGGGCGGATAAATTATCCAAAAAAGGCATTTCTACAGTCTTTGACCAGATGCATATGCAACAGTTTATTGACGAGGTACAGCAAAGATCAACTGTGATTCCAACTCCATGAAGTATTTTACCTTCTCTGTTTTTATGCTTTATGATTTTGTTCTTTTCCATAGTAGATCAGTTCCGGATGGGCAGTCATATGCTCTCTATCATCGTTTTTGTACCGGTGGCCTTATGGATCCCTCATCATATGCTGTTATGTGGCCAATACTCTGTCTAGGACGATCCTTTTGGTTTTTTTTTGAAACAGTTCGGTTTTCTCCTGATGATCTACTTTCAGTCGATGTGCTATGCTTGATACATACGGTCTCTCCATATTGCGTCGGCGCTGGAGGCATGTTTGGGATACTACACACACATATGGGAGCAGATACTGCATATTTTCAACCCCAGGCGAGCCGGCTTATTACTATTGGAGGTCCCCCACACTTTCTATATATAAATTGCCTACACTATGCTTTCATTCTTCAGGCATGTTTTTGGGAGCTGTTGCGGCAGGATAACTACATCAGGCGAGCCGGCTTATATATTGACATCATCATCCAGCCTTATCAATCCTATTTTCCTATACACACGCTGGTTTTTGGCACCGTGCTACCTGCATCGACCTTTTCCTATCTATTAACATATTTCTAGACTTTTCTTTCACTTTGGTATAGCTGGTTTTTTATACTTACCTATATACATGTTTCGATGAATCTTCTTATGCCATGTATAATAGTGTAACAGGGATGCATGATAATATGTGAATGGGATGGACTTTTCCTCCCGTAATGCTGTTTGCCATTTTACATCATGGACTCCGATGATGGAGTTTACATGATTGTAGTTTTGGATATTTTCTAAGCCTTTCACATGCTGTTCTCACAGCTGTGATTTAATTCATGTATATGGACTGTTATATTTTACCCTAAT
>JAXQQM020092527.1:0-10840 GCA_034641835.2 Pinus albicaulis | reverse complement strand
GGAGTGATATTTATAGTGAAATAGGGTATGAACCTGTGTTAAGGTTGGCCACACTATATTGAAATTTGAAGTCCATAATGTGCACAGATTAGCGTATGTAGACTATAAAAAAAACCTTGCCACATCCCAAATAATAATTATCTCATGGAAATACTGGAACAAATGGAAAAGGTCTAATTTCTAAATAAACTTGCATGGTTCTGTTACACAGTATTTTGTCACCATCCCTACAATCCCCATCCCGAACATTGGAGGACCGTTTCAGTGACTTCTGTCTATTGTCATACCTTTCTATAAGTGTCATTGCATCCCTTCACATGTCAAGAACTTTTACTCTGTTGATCATTCCTCAAGAAGACTCTAAAAATCATATGATTTTGGGTCAGAACTAGTAGGAAGTTATGGCATCGTGCCCATAGATAAGTTAACACTGGGCCCTATACCCATTGGTGCTCTGTCTCAGTGGGGCACCAACACTGAGTTTTTTTTGGATTTTTTTTTTAAATAGAAACAAATTTTCCATGCATAACAACCTCGTGAGCGGAGTCATCATGGTTTGTTCTGTTGGAAATACTGAGAGGGGGGGGGGGGTGTGAAACAATATTCCTTTCAATTAGAGCGTTAGTTAATATTCAATTATTATCATTATTTGTACAATGATAGTAGCAAAAAAGAGCACACAGTTTTTAAGGTGGAAACCCACTCCGGGACAAAAACCACCTAATGCTTTTCTAATAATTCTTTAATATTCAACTCCAATTGAAAATAAAGCTCCAACTTCCTAGAATCTAGAAAAGCATTCTTCTCCAGCTCCCACTGAATGGACGCTCCAACGCCCGAGATTCTTCAGTAGTAAACTGAACGGATGTCCCAACACCCAATGAGCTACAACTCACCCTAGCACCACCCTACCACCCTATAGAAGAATAAAAGAAGAATTGACTCCCGTACCAGGGAAAATGGTCCACTTTACGATGATATAGAATGATGCAGAAGAAGAAGATATACTAGACCATAACCCCAACTTTGACACAACCACCTAATGATGATCCTAGACCTCCCAACACTGCCTCTTCAACCCTTGGCAGATAGACACTAGTACAATTTGTACAATAATGCATTTACAATGACTAAGTACAATGATACCTTTACAATGATTGTATGCAGTGTTGCCCACTTGAAGACTTCATATGATGAAATTCTTGCTGCTGTTATGCACCTTGGTTGTTTCTCTTGTCATGCTACCCTCTACTGCACCTTGCTTTGTTTTTCTACAGTAGAAAGTCTGGTCCTTTGCAATCCTTGACAACACATGATCTAGATTTTTCTTGCCTTCTAGGAGCTCGATATTGAATCTGGTGTATCTTTGTTATTTCAGATCCTCAATATTTGATTTTTGGTCTTGTAGTAGTCCTCTAAGTCTTCTTTCCAATGCCATAGGTCTGACCCAATTTTGATTCTTCAAGAGAGAGTTATACCCAATCTCTCACAATGCCCTAATTAAGGACTGTTTCAGTAGAGCGTACTTGTACGGCGTGCCACGTGTCACTGTTTTTTCATTTGTCTCTAAAATTGATAGAGAGAAAAGTACATACTATGAACTATCCACCAATTTTTATGGAATTCCAATCCGATACTCAGAGAGAGAGAGTTATGATGAATTTACCAAGGTCACTTCTTTGAGATGAATTTCAGGAGCCTGCAAAAACCTTGAATTCCACAGATCATATCTCCAAAAATATTGTGCACCTTGATCTAAAATTTTTACTGAAGCTTCGTCAAGATTTCAGCTTGGCCTCATAAAAATTTTAGATTCTGAACCTTCGTGGAAAAAAATTTAGAGCGAAAATGCAACGATGACCTGTTTCAGATGGCCGAATCCCTTGCATAAGGAGGAAATGAAGATCACAATTTATATGAATGCTTAAGTTGAGAGGGGCTTCAACAAGTGAACGTGGGAGGGATTTTAGGAACATAAAAAATATTAATTATGACTTTTCAATGACCCATGCCCCAACCCCATGGGGTTTTAGCCCACTAACTGGGGGTACAAACTTCAAACATGAATATCTCTCAAACAATGAAGAATTACATGGCGTGCCATATATCAACGGAAACATCTGGTAAAAATCATCCAAAATAATTCTTCATTTAGAAATATATTAATTTGGTAGGTCAATTCCCATGAATATTGATTTAGCTCTGGTGTTTCTTGGTGTGCCATCGTGGCTGTGCGTGGTCAACAATCTCCCACACAGCATTGTTTGTAAGTGTTCCACCCACCAATCTGGCCTCTTCCACCACCTACAAAATTTCTCTCCCCACACAGCATCGTGGCAAAGGGAGTAGCTCTACAGAGCCTAGCCATCTGGGACACTGTGCCCCTTCCCTCGTGACACACCACTTGTCTGGGGACACATTACACACACCTCCACTCCCCCTTTATGGTAGAAAAAGGAAAGTCAATAAGAACAGGAGATCAAAGCTTTGTGAAGACTAAACATTAATGCCAGTGAGATATTATCATCATGATTTTTTGGTGTTGCTTGGAATCTTGCTACTTGTCCAACTGCTTGCATAACATCTGGTCGAGAGGCTGTTACATATAGAAGACTACTAATCATAGATCTGTACAACCTTTGATCCACATTCTTAGATGAGTCGTCTATGCTCAATTTGCAACCTGTTACCATTGGAGTAAGGATGGGTTTTCAATCTTCCATTTTAAATTTCTTGAGCATTTCCTTGATGTACTTGGCTTGACATATAAATATTCCTTTCTCTTGCTAAGATATTTGAAGCCCTAAGAAGTATGTCAGCTCACCAAGTAAAGACATCTCGAAATCACTTTGCAACTTTGTAGCAAACTTCTTACTTAGTCGATCATCATTACTACCAATTATTGTATTATCTTCTTTAGCTATTAGACATGCTTTAGTTGCTTCATCTCATTTATATATGTAGTAAGGAGCTGAACTTAACATGTGTATTTCACCATACACACCTTTCCTAATTTCACATATTGTGGAGTTGAATAGTATTGTGTGTCCTTGATCACACATTTGTCCAACACTGAGCAGATTGTGATTCATGTTTTCAACTAATAGAACATTCTTGGCTAGAGCATCTTTGCTTCCGAGAGTGACAGTACCTGATCCTATAACATTTGAAGATCCATCATTTCCAAAGGACACAGTTTCGTCCTTCTTCTCTTTCAGAGATACAAATTTATTTCTATCTCCATTCATATGCGTTGAGCAACCGCTATCAACATACCACACATCTTTGTTATTTTGAGCCTTGAAAGCGAGAGCACAATTATCATTCTTCTTCTTCTTCCATGTTCGTTCGTTCTGTGGCTTCGAAGATTCTTCAGGAGGATTTTCAAGTTTGCAGTATTTGGCTATGTGTCCAAAGTTTCGACATTTGTAACATTCAATATTATTTCTTAAATGTTCGAATCTATTGATGTTTCGCTGAGCCCTGGGAGGTTCATATTTGACAGATCTCTTGGAATTGTATTCGTTCCTAGGTTACATGCGACATTCTACAGCTTTATGACCAAATTTTTCACATGAATAACAATAGCCATAAAAAATATGTTGGTACCTGGATGGAAATTTTCGTCGAGGAATTGTCTTCCAAGGTTGTTTTTGCGAATCTTGTCCAATGAAGTCTACATGCATGTCAGATCTCATAGGTTCATTGTATTTTGTTTTAGAAGGTCTTGCTTCTTATTCTTTGTAACTGATGCTAGTTTTGTCATTGTAAGATCGTTGATTTTTGATGAGTTCTTCCAATGCCCTTGAGTTGTTGGCATAGTTTTGGATAGTTTTTCCTTTCTTCACTTCCTCATGCAGTGAGACTACTTCGGCTTCTAATTCTTCCCTTTATTGGTTGATTTCTTCCAACTTCTTTTGAAGTGACTCTTCAATGAATTTGTGTTCTTCAACTTCAATTTTGAGACCTTGAACATGCTCTTCAAGAGTTTTGGAATGGATCTTCTTCGCCTTAAGATATTTTATAAGCTTGATTGCTTCCTCATAAAATTCATCTATGGTCCATCCTTCTTCTTCTTTGTTTGATACCTCTTGCTTATTGTTCTTGGATTTATTGTGCTTGGCCATAAACAATACTCTCTCATTGGTTTCTTCTTCACTTTCATTGTCTTCATTGGATGATGAGCTATCTTCTTTAGAGAGAAAGTTCCTTTTGGATCCCTGCTTGTTGAATTTATTAAAGCCTTTCTTTCTTTTTAAGTTGCCATTACTTTTGTTTGGACATTTTGCTACAAAATTCCCAACCTCATTATAGTTGAAACATATCAATGTAAGTTTACCTTTGAATTGTCCCTTACCAATTTGTATTTTTCTCGTGAAGTAAGCATATTCTTCATCTGAAAGACCTTCTTCATCTGAAATACCTTCTTCATCATATCCCTTTTCTTCACACTTGTAGGTGCATGTATTTTCAATTGAAGGTTGTTTATCCTTATTGGTTTTCTTAGATGCAACAAACACACTTTCTAGATGCGAAGTACCCTCTTCTTCATCAAGTCTCATTTCATATGCTATGAGAACTCCATGTAATTATTCCTTTCTGAGTTTGTCCAGATTTGCATTGTATTCGAAGGCCGATACCTTTGGGTTGAATATCCCTGGTAATGTTCTAAGAATATTCCGTATAATAGTCTTCTCGTCAACTGGCTCTCCCAATCCTTCCAGAGTATTGGTTATTTCATCAACATATTATAAGTATGCAGCAATGTTGCAATCTTCTTTCATTTTGAGTTGCTCAAATTTTGCTCTATAGATTTGAAGCTTTGCTTCTTTGACATTTGAGTCACCTGCATATATATTCTCAAGCTTGTCCCATACATTTTTGGCGGTTTTACAACCCAACACCTTATGATAAGCAAATTCAATAAGTCCACTGATAATAATATTCTTTGCTTTTGCATCATTTACCAAATTCTTCTTACCTTGTTCATCCACAGTTGATGTAAATCCATTTTGAACAGTGTCCCATACTTCGTAACCTTGCGCCAAGAGATAGACCTCCATTATTCCTTTCCAAAGTGCATAATTATTTTCATTGAATAGAGGTGCACCATTCTTGGTATGCTCCATGACCTCCTTCCAGCTGTTAAACTGCTATTGAAGGAACCAAGCTCCGATTCCAATTGTTGGAAATACTGAGAGGGGGGGTGAATCAGTATTCCTTTCAATTAGAGTATTATTTAATCTTCAATTATTATCAGTGTTTGTACAATGATAGCAGCAAACAAGAGGAACACAAATGCACACAATTTTTAAGGTGGAAACCCACTCTGGGACAAAAAGCACCTAATGCTTTTCTAATAATTCTTTAATATTCAACTCCAATTGAAAATAAAGCTCCAACTTCCTAGAATCTATAAAAGCATTCTTCTCCAGCTCCCACTAGATGGACGCTTCAACGCCCGAGATTCTTCAGTAGTCAAATGAACGGATGCCCCAACACCCAATGAGCTACAACTCACCCTAGCACCACCCTACCACCCTATAGAAGAATAAAAGAAGAATTGAATCCCGTACCAGGGAAAATGGTCCACTTTACAATGATATAGAATGATGCAGAAGAAGAAGATATACTAGACCATAACCCAAACTTTGACACAACCACCTAATGATGATCCTAGACCTCCCAACGCTGCCTCTTAAACCCTTGGTAGATAGACACTAGTACAAT
The DNA here is from genome assembly GCA_034641835.2 of Pinus albicaulis. Classification (NCBI taxonomy): domain Eukaryota; kingdom Viridiplantae; phylum Streptophyta; class Pinopsida; order Pinales; family Pinaceae; genus Pinus; species Pinus albicaulis. The sequence continues at coordinate 5,110 of JAXQQM020092527.1, read as the reverse complement.
TTGTACAATAATGTATTTACAATGACTAAGTACAATGATACCTTTACAATGATTGTATGCAGTGTTGCCCACTTGAAGACTTCATATGATGAACTTCTTGCTGCTGTTATGCACAGTTTCTTGCTCTCTTGTCATGCAGCCTATTCGACTATAGTTCCACGAGTGCAAAGTCGGTCCTTGCAATCATGACAACACACGCGGTCAACACTGCTTGCCTTAGGAATTTCGATATTGAATCTGGTGTATCTCTGTTATTTCAGATCCTCAATATCTGATTTTCAGTCCTGTAGTAGTCCTCTGAGTCTTCTTTCCAATGCCATAGGTCTGACCCAATTTGGATTCTTCAAGAGAGATTTATACCCAATCTCTCACAATGCCCTAATTAAGAACTATTTCAGGAGAGCGTACTTGTAAAACGTGCCATGTGTCACTGTTTTTTCATTTGTCTCTAAAATTGATAGAGCGAAAATTACAGACCGTGCTCGCCACTTTTTACAGAATTCCAATCTGATACTCAGAGAGAGAGTTATGACGAATTTACCAAGGTCACTTCTTTGAGATGAATTTCAGGAGCTTGCAAAAACCCTGAATTCCACAGTTCATATCTCCAAAAATATTGCGCACCTTGATATGAAATTTTTACTGCAACTTCCTCAGGATTTTGGATTTAGCTCATAAAAATTTCAGCTTTTGAACCTTCGTAGAAAAAAATTTAGAGAGAAAATTCCACGATGACTTGTTTCAGATGGCCGAATCCCTTGCATAAGGAGGAAATGAAGATCACAATTTATATGAATTCTTAAGTTGAGAGGGGCTTCAAGAAGCGAACGTGGGAGGAATTTTAGGAACTTAAAAAATATTAATTATGAATTTTCAATGACCCATGCCCCATGGGGTTTTAGCCCACTAACTTGGGGTACAAAATTCAAACATGAATATCTCTCAAACCGTGAAGAATTACATGGCGTGCCATATATCAATGGAAACATCTCGAAAAGTAGAAACCATAAAAGCCTTATTGACCCAGAATATATTAATTTGGTAGGTCAAAATTCCCATGCAATATTGGGTTAGCCCCTGGTGCTGCTTGGGTTGACATCAATGACAACCGCTGATCAACATGTTCAACTGAAAAACGTCGAAGTCCTCCCTTTTGCTTCTTGTTTCCTACAATTGTGGAAATCCCAAAAGGGATAAGGCCTCTCTTCCACCTTATGAGGGATCCAAAGCCACCCTCTCCTCTCCTATAAATACTTCCTTCTCACATTGTTGCAACTAGCTGAACATTCATTACTATAGGTGGTGTGTAGAATAAGGCAGAGAGGAATCCATTGTCGAGAGAGAGTTCAGGCCCATTGCCTCATCGAGTCCGATTCCAAAATAATGCTTGAGACGTGCCTGACTGAAAATATCGAAGGAGGCTACAACGTCAAGGCATTAAGGTTTTAAACTTATTTTCTCTATCATTAATACATGACTAGTTTTTGGTTCCAATTTTGTGTTTGATCATATGCAAAATGTTTGATTCTCCTTGACCAATCGAATAGCTATAAATGAAAGTATGTTTTCATATGCTGTTATCATTCACTTCATATTTGTGCAGGTACACGAACATTATCACTGAAGAATCGCGACGTGAGAAGACAAAGATCGAACGATAGTTGTTACAAGCCACGACAAGAGTGTTGGACTGAGGTAGGTTATCTATCCCAACTTGTTTTTCATTTATAAGCTAGGAGTCCAAAAGACCAGCATGTTCCCTTGTTGCTAGACCCACCCTGGGGCTAGAGGGATCACCTCTATCCGTAGATGGGATTTGCATGCTCAACAAGTTGGCGACTCCGCCGGGGATCAGTGTGTTTGTCATCTGTCATTGTTCGTCTAGTGTTTTTCTTGTTTGTTCGACTTTGGTCGTATTGCCACTTTTCTGCTTTGTTTTTCTTGTCTGACTATTTCTAGCGATCATTCTTAGTCTCAGAGTGTTAAATCTGGCCTTTTCTCAGTGGATTTTGATCCTTTCCATGGTTTTCTAGCTCGGCGCTGCTGTTTCCTTAATAGTCGCGCTGATTGGCACTTGTTGCCTATTTTACAGGTGCACTTTTCCCTGTTCAACATAGATTACAGCTGAACAGATGCGTTGAATCCTGTAGGTTAGGATTTTGGCCTTTTCCCTGAGTTTTATCAGTGTGTCTTTCCTCTGGATTGGTTTTTCCTTTTCCAATTAGTCCATTTGAATTGCTTTGACTCCCTTGTATCATTCTTATCAGTTGTTTTCCTCTTATCTGATCAGTGTGGTTCTGGTATCCTAGGGTTTATAGGTGTCTTTTACCATTTATTCGACCACCTCCTCACTGAGCCTTCTGAGTTGAGTTCGAGTCTGTCTAGTTTTTTTTATCTTTTTCAGCTTGTTGGCTGATTGTATGATCTTTTCTTTTGATTCTGCATGTTGTTGGGTCGTTGAACTATCATCTCAGTGTCCGTTTTGCCTTCCATGTGTCACCCTGAGCATAGATTACATTGATCACTGAATCGATTTGAAATCCATTTTTTTCTTGAAGTAATGCGTCTCTGTTTTGAGTGTGTTTAAATTCATATTGAATTGGTCTCTTTGTCTTTGATATTTTCGTTCGAGTGACCGAAAACTAGTGTTCATTTTGACTTTTAATGTAACAATGCATTTTGCTTCTCATTCATCTAAAAGGACAAAATTTGCATTCTTTCTTTTGGTTTGAAAATGAAAAGCATTCTTTTTCATTAGTATATTTTAGTGAAGAAAGAAATATATTTTCATTCTATTCTTTGGTTGTGTTAGATGCATTAGGAAAATTTCTTCTTGTATTTGATTTATTGCTGCTTCGTTGTGAATTGCTATCCCTCTCTTAGCTGGCTATTCATCAAATTAGAATGATCTTTCACTTGTAGTTGTGCAATAGGGATTCAAGATTACATTCAGTAAGGCCTTGAAACTGCAACATTAATTCAAGATCAACTTGAAAATGAATTCAATCAACCTAAGGAAGCATTGAAAATTAACGCTCATATTTATAGGTCTAGGCTAGTGACGTGTTCCGACGACGTTAAACCTTGTAGCTGTCATTCCCCATTTGGCATTAGACATCGCTAGCATGAAATTGTGCTCCCCGTACCATCGAGTATATAAAGGGAGACCCTCATAGGTTGCAATAATTTATCCATAGGAAGCAGAGTTTGCTGCCCTATAACTGTGATGTAGCGAACACAACATTCAGGGAGACTTCCTACACGCATGTTAAGTCCTTGGTCATTTCTATTTCATTTGATCACCAAGGTGTATATTGCAATTCACGGGAGCTTGGCACACCCTCTTGCTTAGATTTCCTTAGTAGTCACTTTGATCTTTTTTTTACTCGCTAAAATTTAAAATATAATCGAGCACTTGTCCTTTTGAGCTCATCCAACCTGAAAGTCACTAGAGTCACCTTTTGCCCTTTTCTTGACTCTTAAAATATGAAAAGGCAGAGTTTTGTTTCAGTGTCATAAAATTGATTACCTACGATCACATGCCCATTAAAGTTATTTTCTAGGCTTCTTCTTAAGTAATTCCTTAGTGTTTGATCTTGAATCCTCGAATTGGTCATCTCGTTTCTCTCTTGTTTTTTGAGACAGTCACAGTAGCGGAACCACCCGTTTCGTCATCCCCTTCATTACCTCGTAGCAGAGATCCTTCTCCAGAAGTTTCTTCGAAGATATCTCAACCTACTAGGCCTTTAGGTTACTGGTGTTCTATTTTTTTGAGTATCCTATCTCTTGCCACCCGATCTCCTCTTGAGGAACCATTTGATATCAATTGGCAACCTCCAGACGTTTGAGTCGATTTTAGGGATGAAGAAGAATATCCTTCTCTTACCTTCGAACCACTTGAATCGACATTAACACATGCTTTACTTGCCACTGCTCATCCCCTTTTCACCGATAACATGTCTTCATATGATAGGAATGCTACGAGTCCCATCAGTAGTGAAGAGACTTATGTTTCTACGGGGACTATCAATTCCCTCCAAAGAATTTTCCTTATGTATTAGGTCAACCTTCCTCCCTCCCAGCCGGTTATCATTCGTTGAGTCAGATCATTTATGGTTTTACATCTTTGTATTAGAATCTGATATGGTCGGGTACATCGACTCCCTCGTAAGGGTCGTTTGTATAGGGTGAATCCCCCTTGAATCCCATTACGTTGACGGTCGTTACATCTATCCCAACCAAGCCCACTGTCTGTGTGGCTTCATCCGCACTGTCTGTTAGTGTGATTCCATCAGTTATACCACCTTATGTTGTTTGTGGGACGACTCCTATTGCTTCCACGATACTTGTTGGGCCCTCCATGGGTGGATCACAACCTCACGTGTCAGGAGTCCAACCTATTGGTAGTGCACCTGTCTCTTCTAATCCGATTCTTGAAGGTTTGATGTATGATTAGTACATGTTGGCCATTCAACAACAAAATTATATCTCTCAGGGTTCTTAACAGCCACAAGCTCCCATAAATCCTCCTCATTATTATGATGATGACTGAAATCACATCTATTTACATGGGCCCAACCCGCCATGTCCATTGTATGTTCAGACGCCTAAAATGTGGGTTTACCCCAACCAGTTCACCTACCTACAGGGACAACCCTATGGTCCACAAGGAAAACCCTTACAAGGAAAACCTTCGGTCCAATAGGGACAACGCTATGGTCCACAGGGACAGCCATATAGTCCACAAGAACAACCCTTTCAGGGACAACCTTCGGTCCAATAGGGACAACCCTATGGTCCTGCTGGTCAACCTTACGTTCAACAGGGAGCATCTTATGTTCCCCAGGGGAAAACCTATCCATCCCAGGGACAACATTTTGTGCAACAGAACCAACCTTACGTTCAACAAGGTCAAACTTTTGTACATCAAGGTTAGCCCTGTACTGCTCAGCCAGTCCAACCTATTTTTCAAGCGCAACCTGGTTCGTCTCAACCAGGCCAACCTGGTCTTCAGGGGCAACCTGGCTCATCTCAACCATTAGGCCAACCTCTCCCACTAGGGAAGCTAAGTGGCTCTTAGCATCCAGTCCAACCTGCACTGCAGGGCAAC
>JAXQQM020074387.1:0-12677 GCA_034641835.2 Pinus albicaulis | reverse complement strand
CCGGTAGCATCATTTCTCACCTTGACATGATTCATGATTGCTTCATGGCTTTATGGGCACCCATTCCTACGGACTTGGACAAATTCACTTAAAAACAGTGGAAAATCCTCCATACGCGACTATGCCCGTGTTTTTCCGCGTGTATACGCGAGTACAGCTAGACTTTTCCGCGTATGCAATTAAAATGATTAAAAAATATATTAAAAAATCCCTAATTTCGCGCTGGGTTGATGGTTACTCAGGTAGTTCAACCACCCCAGCCCGTGGCCAACTGTTTCCAACTGCTGAAACTACTTGGAGGGACTATAAAAAGCCCTCATGTGTATGGCCTAAGGGAGAGAGAAAATTATTGATATTATACTCTGTTGGTATTCCCTATCCAAGTCTGATTCCCCGTGCCTCCTGCACTTTCCCAGTTCATTATAGGAAACCCTTGTTTCCTTGAGATGCACATCCCTTTATATGTCATCTCGTATGCACCAGTTTGGAAGGAGTCTTAGCGAGGCAAGGGTTGGACGGATCCGGACGACGGTCTGCGAAGGCCGTGGAAGGATCAGGTGATCTCTCCACTCGTTACTTTTGTACATGCTATTTATAATACAGAAGTATCATGCTGTTCCTGAAATAAACGTGTTAGTGTATGCTTATATGTATGAGAATATTTGTTATACGAGCATTCATTATGATTTATTTAATGTTTTATATGAATCTCACTAACATTTAGAGTAGATATATGCTGTACAACCAGTCCTTTGTGCTTGTTTCTTCTTGTCTTTCAGGTTAAGAAGGAAGGATGGTTGCTGGGGGTTTGAACCCTGCGGGATCTTCTTCAACCGTAGGACCTACGGGTAACTTTCTCATTCTACTCTATTTATTTTTTCTGAACGTGCATGGTTGTGTGAGTCTCTATTAAGTAGCATGCCCCTGCTTTGTGGAGGTTGTAACCCAACGAACCTCTAGGGTGAAATTCACCCCAGAAAAAGAGCTGGCGACTCCGCCGGGACAATTTTGCCACATTTGGATGAGGGCGGTGTCCACATTTCTTAACCATTTTCAGTTGCCTGTCAGATATGAGGCTGGGACCGAACTCCTGGCTAATTTTAAGCGGGATGAGGCAACTCACATTTCTGATCACATTCAGGAATGGAGGAGAAGGAAGAGGCTTATCAAAGCCCATATTCCAGGTGAATTCCTTCTCGAGTGGTTTTTGAAATCTCTACAGTCAGATATTTCAAAGGATGTATCCCTATCTGGGGTATTTTCTGAGGAGCAGGCCATTTTTAGGGCCCAGCAGTTAGAACTGATCTATTCTCAGTCTGGGGTACTTTATAAGTATTTTCCCAATGCTCCTCGCTCCAAATTGGATTTGTCGAAAACTAAACCTGGTCCGCATGGTGACGGACTTGTCGGATCGGTCAGTAGTGGTGCAGCCAGCCTGCTTTCTCAATTGCAGCAGTTGTCTTTACAATCTGCTCCTTCTGGTCAGGCTGTGCCTGCTGATTCATCACCTTCCCAGTCTTTGTCCATAAATGTTGTCCAAACTTCTGAGCCCAAAGGAAATCAACAATCCGATGGGAAGAAGAAAGGACGAAATAACAAGAAGAAGGGAAAAAATGGGAAGGGCAATGCAAATAAAACCAACGAGTGTGTTGGTGAGGGTCAAAAGGAGAAAAAGAAAGTGAAGTTTCCATGCAAGCTTTGTGCTGGAGACCATCTCACACACCTTTGCCCTAAAATTCAGGATGCTCAGCGCTTGTTATCCCAGCAGGGTTCTTCTAGTTCCCAGGCTGTGCTAACAAAACATTTTCCCCAAGGGCAGCAATTAGTTGTTGTCGCGAACCAAAATCCTGGGGCTTCCTCCGGAGGTACCCAGGAAGGGGAAATTCCATCGAACATCTTTATGATGAGTGCTCACGTGGATGTCGCTACGAGATCCCGTGATTATGGCGGAGAGGAATCTTCGAAAGCTAAGGAAGTTCCTGATGCTACCGAGCCGCTTCACATCACGAAGCCAACTGTGAGTCTATGCCTCGGATGCCAAAAGCATCTTCTAAGCGGTCAACGATTAATCTGAACATGAGGGCTGCCCAGAACTACTCGATTGTAGAAGATCTGGCGCAGAGTCCTTGTGCTATGTCAGCTTTAGAGGTACTCCAGTCTTGTCCGGCTCAGCGCAGTGCTTTGCTCACTGCCATTGGGGCTGTCGATCCGAAAAATTCTCTTCTGATTACTTTCGATATGACTAACTTTAAGAAGAGACTTCCTCATCACATGGCATTTCATATTAAATCGTCATATCGAAAGACAAATATCTTTCGAACGGTTGTTGATGAGGGTGCTTCTACATGCGTGATGTCTCTCGCATGCTGGAAGACACTTGGATCTCCCAAAGCTGTTCCATCTAGCACTGTTCTTACTGCATTCGATGGTCATTCTCACAAACCCCATGGTATTGTCCCGGCTTTGCCCATCTGTGTTGGGGGAAAAACCGTTAACATAGAGGTTGAGGTAGTGGATGCAGCCTTGGACTACAACCTTCTGTTGGGGAGGAACTGGATATATGAGATGGATGCCATCGCATCCTCATTATTTCGAATTGTATGTTTCCCCCACGAAGGGAGGATTGTCACAGTGGATCAACTGGACTGTCCTCAGGTAGACCTGAATGCGCCTTCTGACTCATCTGTTCCTAAGTTGGATAATACTAAGGCGCCTGTCGAGAATCTAGGAGTTGGAATGTATTCTTCCCTGATGGGTTCTTTCGATCTTCCTCCTCCTAAGGTGTCTATTAATGCTATTTCATCCTCCAAGGCTCCCCTTCCAAGAGATTTCTTTCGAACTCATTATTTTTCGAACCCTTGGACCTTACCTTCTCCTACTGCCACATTAGAAGAAGGTCAAGTGGGTGGAATGGCATTCCCGATTTCTGCAGCTGAGATTGCATATCAGTCTATTGTTGACACTGCAGAATCCGATCCAACTCCTCTTTCATCGGAAGAGTTGGATGGTGATGTGGCTCCGGCTTGGACGCTTACTTCTTCTTCTGCCCAGGATTGTCTAGATACCACTCTTCCATCTGAAGAGGCCATCCTGGAAGCGATGACATGTATAGATAGACCGTGGGATGACTTGCATCATCGGTCTTACTTCCTACCTGACTTGAGCGAAGTCGAAACAAGTTTTCCAAGTCCTCAGTCTCCTGGTCCTGTTCACCCAGTCTTGAGCCCTTTGGCACCAACATAGGTATATGCTGAAGGGAACATGGCTGTGATCTCTCCTACTATCCCGGTGAACATCTCTAGGGATCCCAATATTGTCGAGAATGTCTTCGTTGGAGCTGAATGTTCCCATGAAGAGATTCAAATCTATACCGAGCTCTTCAAAGAGTATAGGGATGTATTTGCTTGGTCTTATGAGGAAATGCCTGGCATAGACCCATATATCGTCTAGCATGAGATCAAGACGTATGAAAACGCTAAGCCGGTCAGGCAAAAACTTCGTCCAGTCAATCCTAGGAAGGCAGCAGCTATCAAAGCTGAAGTTGAAAAGCTGCTTAAGGCGGGATTCATTTTCCCAGTTCCTCTGACTAAATGGGTTTCAAACCCCGTTCCCATTGATAAAAAGCAAGGAACAATTCGAGTGTGCATCGATTTCAGAGACCTGAATAAGGCGTGTCCTAAAGATAATTACCCCACACCATTCATCGATCAGATTATTGACGAGTGTGCCGGTAACGAGATTTTCTCCTTCATGGACGGTTTCTCTGGTTATAATCAAATTACTATATGTCCAGAAGATCAACATAAGACCGCATTTATTTGTCCCTGGGGTACGTTTGCATATAAGAAAATGCCTTTTGGTCTTAAAAATGCTGGAGCTACCTTTCAGCGGGCCATGTCTTACGCCTTCCACGACATCAAGAAGATTATCGAGGCATACTTAGATGATTTAGCTGCTCATTCTCGAAAGAGGATGGATCATCCAAGTCACTTCCGACAAATATTTGAAAGATGTCGTTTTTATAAAATTCGATTGAATCCGAACAAGTGCATTTTCGCGGTTACATCCGGTCGGCTGTTGGGATTTATTGTGTCTAGGGAAGGGATAAGGGTAGATCCCTTCAAGGTTGAGGAAATACTTCGGTTGCCTCCCCCGTCTTCAATTCGTCAGCTTCAAAGTCTCCAAGGGAAGTCTAATTTTCTTCGGAGGTTTATCGTCAACTATGCTGAGATTAAAAAGGGATATATGAGACTGTTGAAGAAAGGAGTTCCTTTTCTTTGGGACGACTACGCTCAACGCTCGTTCGATGCTTTGAAAAAGGCATTGACCTCTGCTCCTTTACTGAGTCCACCCGATTATAGCAGAGATTTTTTTTTGTATCTGGCTACAGCAGAATCTACCATTGGTATGGTTCTGGTTCAGGAGGATGATGCTCTGGCTGAGCATGTTATTTACTACCTTAGTCGAGGACTGGTAGGACCTGAACTGCGATACACCCGATAGAAAAATTAGCCTTAGCAGCAGTCCATGCTGTGCAGCGACTCCGGCATTATATTATTCTTCGCAAAACTTATGTCTTGGCAGCTGCCAATCCATTTCAGTTTGTCCTCAGCAGGCGAGTGATTGGGGGCAAATATAATAGATGGATTGTGATATTATAGGAATTTGATCTAGAGTTCATGTCTGCCAAATCCAAGAAGTCATTAGTCTTTGCGGAATTGATCTCCGAGTTGCCTTGTGGTGAGGAGATGATCTATGATGAGTCCTTTCCCGACGAACACTTGTTTTTAATCTCTCCACAAGATCCTTGGTATGGGGATATCATTGTGTATCTCCAGACTGCGAAGTTTCCCTCTTCTTTTTCGAAAGATGAGCGTCGTAAGCTGCGTCACTTAGCCAAGAATTATCTGATTATTGGTGATGCTTTATACTGCCGAGGGGTTGATTCAATCCTAAGGCGCTGCTTAACTTTCGAAGAAGCTGAGGCTGTGCTCAATGATTCTCACAGTGGAGCTTGTGGGGGTCATTTATCTGGGCTTGCTACAGCCCAAAAGATTTTGCGTGCTGGATACTTTTGGCCCTCGATTTTCAAGGATTGTATTGAATCGGTCAAAATGTGTCATCCTTGTCAGGTGTATACTCGAAAAATGCGCGCTCATCCAGCTCCGCTTTTTCCAGTCGTTACTGTCGGACCCTTTACAAAGTGGGGTATGGATTTTACTACTTGTAACCCGCCTTCGGCAAAAGGTCACAAGTACATTATCGTAGCAGTAGACTACTTTACGAAGTGGGTCGAGGCTATGCCTACTTTTGGGAACGATGGTGAGACTGCAGCTTTGTTCCTTTTCAACCAAGTTATCGCTCGTTTTGGTATACCTAGAGAGATTGTCACTGACCATGGCAATCATTTTCAGAATAGTATGATGGCTGAGTTGGCTCTCAAATTGGGTTTCCGGCAGGAGCATTCATCTCCATATTATCCTCAGGCCAATGGGCAAGTGGAAGCCGTGAATAAATCCTTGAAGACCATTCTTCAAAGGACGATTGATAAACATAGATCCAACTGGCATATTATGCTATATCCTGCACTTTGGGCATACAGGACGTCAGTTAAAACTGCAACTGGCTTTACTCCGTTTCAGTTAGTCCATGGGGTGGAATCCGTATTTCCCATTGAATGCGAGATTCCTTCTCTTAAATTAGCTGTTGAGCTTCTTCCTGACACTTCCAGTCTGGCAGAACGTCTTCTTCATCTGGAACATCTCGATGAGCAGCGTCGAGATGCTGCCACGATGAATGAAGCGCATAAAAACCGAGTAAAAGTTCAGTACGATAAGGCGGTTAAACCTAGGGTCTTTTCGGAAGGTGACCTTGTTTTGGTCTATGCCCAAGAAAAGGATGCCTTGGGGGCAGGAAAGTTTAAGTCGATGTGGTATGGCCCTTATATCGTTAAGAAAGTCCTTAAGAAAGGAGCTTATACCTTGGTTGATTTCGAAGGGAACGAGTTGCCGGAGCCCTGAAATGGGCTCTATTTGAAGAAGTATTATGCCTAGGCTTTGGCCTGGCATGTTACTTTTGTATATAGTAGTTTTTTGCTTTGTACATATCTGATTGATTTTCGATTTTTGATGAGGTGGTGATGTTTTTTGATCTGCTTTGGGCAGGTTGTGTTGGATGTCATGAGTCATTTTGGTTTCGCCGATGGTGCTAGTAGACACACCCGGAACTTAGCTTCCGCGGCTTGGGTGCTTCATTATCCTTCCGGTCAGCTGTTGGTATCAAGAGGAGTCTGCATTGGTCCTACTTCCAATAATGTAGCAGAATACACTGCAGTCATTCATCTACTCTCGGAGGCAATATCTTTGGGTGTTGATTCGTTGGTAGTTTTCTTGGACTCCCAGCTGGTGGTGTCGCAGTTGAACAACACTTATCGGGTATGAGATCCATTTTTATTACGATTTTTCTTGAGGGTACGTTTGTTACAAAGGTCATTTCAATTTTTAACATTCATTCATATTCCTCGAGCTGACAATTGGTTTGCTAACTCATTAGCTAATCAAGCATTGGATTGGCATATTAATCATTCAATACAATAATTTATTAATCATCAAAAACATCATACATTTGATACATTTATCACATCACATCAAATATCGTTGTATATATATCATCAGAGTGTCAAAAAATTTACAAAATTTGGATCCATAATCTCGTACAAAACTTGGGCTTATGCCCCATCATGTTCAGTCTCAAAAAAGAATATACAGTCATCTAATATATAAAATCTATCTACTCCTGAGGTCCCTACCCAGCAGTCGTGTTCCTCTAGAACGTAACTGCAGTGGCCACACGGCGGAATAATCTAACCCAGTCTCAGGGTACTCCAACTACCCGTCTCTGGATGGCTTCAGGCAAGTCCTCCATGGTAGCCATAGGGATTTGGCGGGTTAATCCCTCCAAGTTTCTCTGCACGGCCTGGAGTGTCCTGTCTGAGTCCACTGTCTCTGCCTCGCCCCTGCGACGCTTATGGCGTGGGAGACCCTCAGGTCGAACTGGTCCAACATCTGAAACATGATCATTTTTAATTTTCATTCATTATGAATCCAATCAAAAACATGTTTGTTTTTCATTTTTTCATACATATTTGAAAAAATCCAAAAAAATTATATAAGTCAATTTTTTTGCAAAACTTACCAACTGCTCCCCATGCTGTGCCAGGTGGAAGTACTAGATCTAGATCTCCTCGGAAATCCATCCCGGCATAGGGATAGTCGTCCACTACGACGATCTGTTCTCCCCACCACAGGAAGAACTCATCGTCCCATGTGGTTCGGGGTACTTCGCTGCCCCCCAATCTCTTCATCATGTCTGCCCAACGGGCAATTCTTGGGTCTTGCGGGCTGCTGATGGTCGAGATCACTCTGGGTCTCAAAGCTGGAATCCTCTCAAAGAAGAATGTTGTCAAAATGGTCCCATAGCCAAAGTGTTTAGTCTTTGCTTGGCGAATGGAGGTCAGTTGTTGTTTCATGTTCAGTAGCAGGGCTGTGCACCAATCGTACAAATGAACTAAACACTCTACTGCGATGCTCATTTGCGTCCTGGACGCCTGATGTAGTGAGGCAGATCCTGCCACTCTGCCGATGGTGAACAGGAGGATTTTCATGTGAAAATCCCTGATATCTCTAATTTCAATCTGTGTTCCAACCTTTTTGGAATTATCTACGCAATATAGGTGGACATAATCTTCCACGGTCAACCCTCCCAGGGGCTTTTCGTGCAAGTCTACTGGTTCTCCCCTCCTGGAGAGTCCAGTGATGAACTATATATCCTCCACTTCTATGCGTAGTGGCATCTGATCAATTATGAAGCAATCCTGATCTGGTTCCCAGTAATTTACGAGCATTTCTAGCAATCGCACATTGCTTTTCATATTGGGCATTTTAAAGAATTTGAACAATCTGCAGTTTCGGAGGATATTTTGTGCTGTACGATCCTGCATGACCTCTTGGTCTATTGCGCTATGCTCACGTTCCCTCCATGAAATAGTCATCCTGAGAAATTTCATCAAATTATGCATTAGCCACGCTTTTAAAGTTTCGGCCCTGCGCATACGCGGTTTTCCCTGTACACAGTCGCGTGTATACGCGGGTTTCCTTCATTGAACACGCGTATGCGCAGGTACGCATATTTTAGCAAGGGTTTTAAAGCAAAAAATCACTTAATTTTAATTTCCAAACGGACAAAATGAATAAACAGGATGATTAAGGAGCCTACCTGAAGTTTCGTCGAGTTCCGATAGTCGGTTGTTCCTGATTTGACGAAACAAGTTTTTAGCTCCAGAGCACTTTTTCCAAATCAACTATGCAATAATGAACCAAATGAGAGGTAATTTGTCTATTTATGGCTAAAAAATTGAAAATTTTCGCAAAATTTCCTTATGCTTATTTTTTCGATCTATCTTATGCTGTATAACTCGATTGCTTGGAAGTGCCCAGTTTGGTATGTTTTCAGGTACATTTTGACGATGTTGAGATTTTTCCCGGTTTTTTATCCATGATTTCTGACTCTTCACGGCAGGTATATGATCTTCACTGGCATATAGGTTAGGGAATCACTTTCCGTTGCATCTTGCATTCTAGCCTCCATACTGATCACTTGCCTTAGGGTCGATCCCATCAGGTCATGAGTATTACACCCATTTCACTCGCCGATTATTTAATCATGACTCGATGGTAGAGCCTTCCTTTACATGGGCTTCCTAGTTAGTTCCTCGCTATCACTTGTTGCCCATGCTGCTTTTTATGTAGGCTCGGGAGTCCTCTTTAGTCCCGCCATGTCTTTCGTGTTGAAGCTTCATTCTTCTCCTTCATCACTTATCATTTTTTTGGCTTATACCCTAGAGGCTCCCTGGTGTCGTTAAGTTGTATTACTGCATTGCATATTGGCTACTTGTTTATCCTGGCCTTTAGCCGGCTTCATTTGGACTCGATGTTTAAGCCAACTTTTGACCTTGACTTTCCGTACAAGTTAACCATTGCATGCACTTAGCTATCACGACTTGACACCTTTATACCCATGGATGGAACGTTCCTCTGAGTATCACTGACCAGTTTTCGCCACCTTGCATTGAGCATAGGATTGTTCCAATCCCAGGAACTAGTGCATCTGCTTTCTTGATACTCATTCTATCCATTGTACCATAGCATTATTTTATTCTTTTTCAGGCTTATTATATGAAAAAGACAAAAAAATCAAATATAACAAAAAGAGCGGGAACGGGATGTATCTTCGTTATTTTGATGACAGTACAGAGTCAGTTTTGTCACCCTTGAACAAAGCACATGTACTTATATATATCTCCTTCATTTGGGATGGTTTTAGTTTTGACCTAGGTTCAGCCTTTACCATGTTTCACTTGTCAGTTCTCCCCCGGTTGGTTATCTCTTCCAATCATATGGAGAGTTTGTTGTGCCTCCTGCATAACAAACTTATACAGTGTCACTTTTTACTGCCATGGTCATCACAGAGTCGTGCTTTTGTTCAAGGGAAGTCTAGCCTGAGTCGGCCATTCTGCGGTGTCTCTTGACTCATTATTTAGTCGGCCTTCCCGGTCTTGTCAGTATCATGTTCTATCACATCAGATGTTTTGGTCTTCTACTCGTGCTGGTTTGAGAAGGTCCCCATTGACTTCTTGCCGGCGGGTTTGTCTCTTATCGAGTACGACACATTGCTCTGAGAGCAAACCTAGAGCCGCACCTTGGGCCTATTTCCATTATTGATAGGTGACCTCGTGCTCAGGATTTGATCATCATCATGGGTCTTTGACTGAGTGGTTTCCCCTGTGTTCAACGTCAGCACACATTATCACACTTGGGATTCGTGCAGTACCTGGATTTCCATTTGACCCTATCAGTGGATTTCTCGCCTCTGTGTCAGCTTTCATTATTGGTTGGTCCAGAGGGTTTCTTCCGTGTGCTAGCTTCATCTTGTGCACGTCGGAAACGTACTTCGGTTTTGGTTCCATCACTCTACTTCGTCCGATTCCTTCCAAATCTTGGCCTGCGGGTTACACTCGCGCTGGACTGATGTGGGATGCCTTAATGCCTTCCTTCCAGCAGATCTTTTCCCACCGACTCCGACTCATTGCTCTGGGAACAAGATCTAGAGTCTTTTTGTCAGTACCTTAGGGTTTGCAGTCATCAGTGGCAGACTCTTCGCTATCGACAGTGGGGATTCATCATTGCCTCATGATTGGTAGATTCTTTCAAGTGTTCGACTTCAACTCATTCATTCACACTTGTCAGATTGTACTGGGGCACCTTGACACTCATTATCATTATCGGTGGGTTGTCTCGCGTTGGTTAACGGGAAACATCATTGCCCTGTAATCCAACGATTTCTGCTTGTCACCACCATTTATTCCTACTGTAGAATTGTGCCATAGTGACTTGGGTGACATCTCAAGTTGCATCGCATTTGCTGCCCACTGTGACAATTTTTCAGCTTTTCCAAAGATGCTGCCCAATTCTTATATGTTGGGTGGGGGCTTCAAGATAACAAAGATCCTATATGTTGGCTCCCGAGTTGCGTGATTGTACCGTTTGATCCACCACTTATGAATCCGGTACTTGGAGATTCAATTACTTGATTCGCCAGTGTATCATGATCAGTTCTTCTCCTGTTCCTCTTCTTTCTCACAATATCCCTATGTTTAGGACTGTAGAATATGTCTACAGGAGGAATTTCCTCTACTTTCAACATAATTTCACCTGTAGGATTTTCGGGAATGACTTCCATATCTTGATATTCCAGATATTTAACTTGGGGATTATTTTGCAATCCTATTTGTTGGGAAAATTGATTATATTGGTCCAACAAATGGGAAGAAACATTAAGTTTAGCAGATTCTACTACTTTATCAGTAGTTTTCTCTCTTCCAAGTTGTAAATCTGGATTATTTTTCATATCTCCTATTATTGTTTGTACAATAGTTTCATTACCTATGTCTTCCTTTTCAGTATCCACATTGGCCTCAGTATCTGTGCTTTTATTTTTTGTATGAGTTGTAGACTGTTGATCAGTATGTACATCAAGTTTAGCAGTTGTTTCTTTCTTCTCAGTATCAGCTTTGTTGCTAATTTCTTCTTTCTGCACAACAGGATTAGTTCTTGCTTCTTCTTTCTGTGTCTGTATGATGACCTTGCTAGTAGATGTTTCTGTTACTTCTTTGCCAGATGTATCCTCTTTTTTCTTCTGTTTTGGCTCAGCCTCTTGCATAGGAACTCTTAATTGATCAAGAGGAGCTTTGAGTAATCTTTGACTTCTAAATAACATAAACTTATTCATCTCTTCAGTCTGGAATTTGGACTTGGCCAAATCATAAACTTGGGACAAATTATCTATAGAAACAAATAAATCATCGAACTCATCTAGTTCATGTTCAAATTGAGCAATTTAAACTGAAGTGGTAAAATCAAATGCCACCTTCCTTGGGTCATATTGCCTGCCTTGGACTATTGAAAGCTTGAGATTGGTTATCTTGCCAACTTCTTTCTCAGCATGAACAGAATTATTGAGAGTATCATCTCCACATTTAAAAGGAAAAGTAGGCCCCATTAGCTTCTTGTTATTCTTTAAAGACCTGGACATGCCTTCTACTATTAGCTGATATGAAATTTCTTGTGCTAACAGTTTATCTGGAAGATACAGAGGAAGAATGTGGGGTTCTACAATGTTGGGGTTCCTATGTTTTGGCCATTGATAAAAACCAAAAGATAAGACAACATCAAACCACTTTGGGATTCAAGGATCTAGCCCTCCCGAATCCAGAGAGGGATCTGTCTATGAATGAGTTTAAAGATGTGATCTTTAAAGCCTGAAATGTGATTTTAGGCTAGTTATGAAGAGCATGGGTTTTGTTTTTTTTTTTTTGGTTGGACAAAGACATGATGAAGGTGAGGGAAGTTAAAAATAAAGGGTGAAGATGTCTGCAAGTGAAGGAATGATTTAGCTGACAGGAAAGGCAAATATAGTTTTAACCCATTGGGCTATGGAGTCATAGGAGGATTTTAATTGAACAACAAGTTTCAAGAAGGATCAATGGGGCAAGTCACTTATGTCAACACGATCTCTTAAGTTGATTTTATGGAATGAAATAGATAGGAAATGGAGAGCAAAAAAAATGAAGAACAGTGAACAGCCTAAGATCAAGTAAGTACTTTCAAACTATCTTGCTTCGGCATGTACTTAAGGAAAAACATAAAAGTATTCGGAGATCAGGTAACTACTTTTAAACTAGCCCGCATTGAAGTAATTTTAGTTAGAAAACATTTAAAAACAGTTCAAACATCTTAAGATCAAGTAAGTGCTTCTAAACTATCCTACTTTCAACATATTCTAGAGGAAAACACATATGATAATCACAAAGAGAAATCTAGATCAGGCAAGTGCTTTTAAACCAACCTGCTTTAATATACTCTAAAGGAAAACACATAAAATACTCATTTTAAAGAGCAATCTAGATTAGGAAAGTGCTTTTAAACCAAACTTCTTTAATATAATATTCAAAGGGAACGTTCGAATGAAGAAAACATAGAAAACAAATCTTTCAGTAAGAGTAGGGTACTGTTGAGAGTAAATCCTAGCTCTATATGTTGGGAAAGATACTGAGAGGGGGG
>JAXQQM020075017.1:0-11803 GCA_034641835.2 Pinus albicaulis | reverse complement strand
AATTGTTGGCATGTGTTGTCCTTGATGGCAACCTAATTGATGAAATGAGATGATTGATGCATATTGTTGTCCTTGATGGCAACCTACTTGATGAAGTCGATGGCAAAGGAATTGGCAAAGTTCAACAAAGAAGAACAGAAGAATATCAGAAGGAGCAGAGACAGAATGGGAAAAGAGTAAAAAGGCGCAGCAGAATTTTGGTGAACATCAACATGCATTCAAGAAGGAATGGAGAAACATAAGGATGAATTAATTGTCATGGGCCGCAGCCACAAAATGTAGAGGAGAGTTTATTATGGTGTTGAGCAGAGTCGTCTTTACAGTGGAACGAAGTTATTCCCGTAAATCTAATTTACGGAGGAGCAGAGTTATTCAAGACAGTCAATTCAGGAATTTAAGCCTTCAACAACCAAGCATGAAGAAAATTTATGAAAGTATGATCAAACAGCGGAAAGACTTTAAATCTTTGAATGTGGCAGGACAAGTGGTCCCTACCACTTGAGCACAAATTTCAAAGTGCAGTTTTGAAGTTTCAAGTGACTTGTTGATATGGATTATTTGCAATGTGTGATCAGCGCAAAATTGCATGAACACAAGTTTACAGATTCAAAAATTTCCCATCGCAAAATTCCCATTTGCGATGTGCGATCAGCACAAAATCGCAAAATCGCATATTATAATCATCGCCCTCTGCCATCACAAATTTTTTTGTTTGCGATATGCGATCATCGCACCATCGCGCAATCGCAACATCACACGATCGCAATTTCGCATTTCCGCCATATGTTATTTCCGCCGGTTGTAAGTTGCAATGTGGGCCCGGAATCGAAGATTGAATATTATTTGAAGTGTTGGGAAAAATACTGAGAGGGGGGGGTGAATCAGTATTTACTGCATACTCAAAAATTTTCACTTTTTCATGCTCTAAAACCCATACGCTACTTTGCTAAAGCCAACTAGCGTATACACGCGGATATCCTTCATAAAACTCGCGTATACACAGAGATCTAATTATGCCATTAGTTCTTCACTTATATCATTCCATCATTCATTCATTAGATGTTCTATAAACAATAAACATGTGCAGTAAGAACAGAATGAACCATCACACAAAGCATCACACATGAACACCAGGATTTTTAGGTGGAAACCCAAGTCGGGAGAAAACCACCGCTGCAGTTGCTCAGCCTTCAATATTCTATTATAGAGAAAACATCTTACAACATATGTGCTGGCGCAGACTTGACCAGCACGCAGGCACCCACCTGCGCTCGTTTACCAGCCTCTCCTGGAAGGGAGCTCCAACCCCCTGACTCGTTTACCAGCCTCTCCTGGAAGGGAGCTCCAACCCCCTGACTCGTTTACCAGCCTCTCCTGGAAGGGAGCTACGACCCCCCGATCTCATTTACCAGCCTCACCTGGAAGGGAGCTACAACCCTCAGCACCACCTTGGACCACGTTTCATCAATTTTCACACTGGATCCAACAACTTCAATAGAACACAACTTGCAGGCCACGTTTCATCATATTTTCAGACTGGACCCTCTCCATACATTTAAGCACAGTTAAACATCAACAACAGATAGCTAAAACAGAGCAGATCAGATCAGATATTTCATACCACAGACTTCAGCAAACTCTAGTTTGCATACGCACTTTCCTTTCACTGATGTCGCGTATATACGTGCTTCCATCCTCATCAACCAGCGTATACCTCTGTAAAAGTTATAGAGCTAATTTTCACTGCGCATACGCGCTTTATCTTCAGCGAAGCTGCGTATATACGCGCTTCCTATGCGGTGAAGTAGCGTATGGATCTTCAATCATTACAGAGCTGCATACTTCTTTAGATCAGACATTCAGTTCAGATTCAACCCTTTACTTCAGATAGATGTTCGCCTCATCACAGATCTAATCACTCCATAAACAGATCTAGCAAGTACAAGTACATTTCAGATCTAGAAATCCCGCTTCATCATTTCTTCATAGGTGCATCATAGATTCAGATCTATCATCAAACCTTTACCCTTTCCATGCAGATATACTTCACAGAGAAGTATTCATTCAAGCTCAGACATCTTTCTCCCACACTCATGAATTGCACAATGAATTTCTTCTCCTTATATAGGTTTATCCTTTTTCAATACCACGGGCCCCTTTTTCAATACCATGAGCCAAAACAATACCATAAGCCCAAAACTACATTACTTCCGATGGTATTCCTGGACGGGGTCACATAGACGAATCATTACTCAATACAATGGGTCAATACCATGGTGGTTACCCCTGGTTTTGCACTTTATGAGCGCTTTTGCCCATACGCGACTTGGAACGTTCTTTTCCGCGTGCATACACGACTTCCCTTAGACAAATCCGCGTATTCCTAGAGACATACTCTTTTCATCATAGATCTGTCACATGCTGAATTCATTTCTTCATTGTCTTCTGTACTCACTGTAGATACATCAGATTTAGTTCATCAAGACATGTTCTATCAAGCACAACTTCATCAAGTAAGTTGCCATCATCTTGCCATTCAAGGACAACACTTGCCAACAATCTCTTGTCTTCATCTTCATTCAGTGGGTTGCCATCAAGGACAACACTCTGCATCATATTGCCAACAATCTCCCCCTTTGGACTTGATGGCAACCACGATGGTGTTTGATCATCACAACAGATAGGTACATTAAGAATACAATGATACCATGTCACTCTCCCCATTCTTTGACACCATTATCTTCTCGTCATTCAAACACCATGTCACTCTCCCCCTTTGACATCAAGGGCAAAGGGTGGATCAAAACCAACATACTCTCCCCCTTTTCTCCGCATGTGGAAGAAGCGTTCTGCAGATCTGATGTATACTGAAGTGACCAAGCTCACCCTGAGTTCATGCTGAATCTTCAAACATATTTTCCAATGAAGTACATGACTCTATGACTTTCCTATCACCAATGACTCATACTTACAACAAATATCCAACCAAGTGGATTTACATATGAGACTCAAGTACCCAACCAAGTGGGTTTACACATTTCAACTCAGCTACCCAACCAAGTGGGTTTACAAAATTTGACTCAGCTACCCAACCAAGTGGGTTTACAAATTTGACAAGTCCTTACATTACTGAATATTACAATTTTACATCATGGGTCTCAACATGACCTTTTCATCAAACTACAAATATAACTTTAAGACCAACACCAGAAAGTCCTCAAGAAAGAGAACATATTTCAGAACCATAATAATGCCAACAATGCATTATACTTAGCAAAGCTAATGCTCCCCCTGAATCTATGCATCCAAACATCCTTTCCATGTGACTAAGGCTCCCCCTTAGTTTGTGCATCCTGAATACTTTCACCAACAAATCATCAAGGCATCTTCATCAAATCATTAGAAACAAAAATTATGAGAACTGGAACACCACCAAAGATACCAAACAGTATCAGATATACCAAACAGCACTGCAGCTATGCTGAAGAGAGCTGACTCCAAGCAAAAATTTGTCACCAATCAGACATACGCGGTTTTCTGTGCAGGAACTCACGTATATACGCGACTGTGTTTCATTAAACCCGCGTATCAATGCTATCTTCTATATTTCAACCAGGTCTGATCCTTTGTGAGAAAAAGACAGTGTTCAGCTTCTTTCTGAGATATTTTGAATGCTTCCCTGGACTACAGATAGATAGAATAGCGTAGTTGTGTCTTCAAGCGTCATCCAATGGACGTAGCATAAGCACATTAGTAACCAAGTCTTCAGATTCTTTGCATCATTAATACATTCTTTCCAAGAGAAATTATCATACCAGAACAACATCTTCATACAAGTGTCAAGCAATCATCCATGTGGTCCAACATCACCATGATATTCAAGATTTAACATGAAGCAACATATTTAGGCAAAAAATCTCAGCCATAGTAACAAACTCTGCATGATCTATTCTTATTTCTGAATCAAATGACTTCCAACTCATCTATGTGTGAGCATCAGGGATCAAAATCTCATCATAATGAACCATATACCAATTCATCATCATTTAAGCATGAGTATCACAATAGCCAAGAATAATCAGTCATATTGCCAACAATGCAATCATTAGTATTCAACCTGCTGCTCCCCCTGAACCAGTGCTTCTCCTTAACTTGTGCAACCTGAGTATTTTTATCAGCAAGCCATCAGCAACAATATCTGCATGATCTGTCCTTATCTCTGAATTATAGGACTTCCATCTCAGCAACGAGTACTCTTCATTCAACAAGCAAACAGGACTTATCCATAAACTTCATCATAAGACATCAAGTATCATATCATCATCATTTAGAACTGATAAGTTAAGCTGATACAGAATCAAAACTATAGTTATTATCAGTCAGACTGATGCTCCACCTGGACCTCTGCTCCAGATCTTCAGCTATCAGATAAATTCTCTTATCATCAATGCATACGCGGCTGTGTCTGCTGGAACTCGCGTGTATACGCGAATTTTTTTCATCTAACCCGCGTATGGAAAGTGAAATATAGAAAATTTCACACCTTCATCTCCTCCTGCAATTTTACCTTCTGTTCCTGTCTTTTCTTCACACCAGATGCACTGTCAGAAATACATATAACCAAAATAATCAAATCAACCATGAGAGACATCATACATTGCTCCCCCCTGTGACGATACATTACTAAATTTGATAATGTATCCCACATCATTCCTGCAGTCAATCAGAGAGGTAAGCTTCAGAAGCGGATGACTGCAATAGGGTCAGAATTACCTACGTTTCTGATCGGTCCTCCATCCTTTTCCAGATTTGTTTGAACTTTCTATTTGTGTGCTGAAAATTGTCCACTTTCTCAGATCTGTTCAACCTGCATTCCTTTTCTACATGTCCATACTTGTTACAAGAATAACATCTCATGTGTCCAGAGAAATAAGCATAAGAATCATAATAAGTATTTCTAATCTTTCTCCTTTTGCAATCAACTGCTTTATGTCCATACATGTTACATGAGAAACAATATCCCCTGAAGAAACTAGAGTACCTTTCTGAGTAGAACCTGTTTTTTTGTGGCTGAAATGATCTGCTCCTGCAATTTGCTACAACATGCCCATAATTATGACATTTAAAACATTCAACGTTCTTGAATTAATTCTTTTGAGAATTCATGATTTTTGGTTGATCTTTTATTTCTTTCAACACTTTAAGTTTTGCATTGACATCCTCTGAATTTTTAGCACTTCCTTGTGAGCTAGATTCACCTTTAACAGTTTCATGGAAACCAAGACCAAGTTTGATAGCAGGAGACCTTTGATTACTCAGAATATTGTCCAAAGTGTTAGTACTATCTTGGAACCTCAAAAGTTTAACCTTTTCTTCTAATTTACCTTTGAGAATGTTTACCTCAACCTCCAAGGCTTGACATTGCTTTGTCATGCTTTCTTCTTTCCTTCTTCCATATTCTACTTGATCCTTCAGATTTAGAATCTCTTCTTTCAACCAATTTTCGTTTTCTTCACATGTTTGTTGCAGCTCTTCATTCTTCTTATTTTATTTTTCCAGATTTTCTTTGAGAGAGATGATTTCTGCTTCAAGGCCTTCCTTTTCAAATGGTTGTAGAGGTTCCTCATTCTTCTTACTTGATGCTTCAAGATCTGCTTGCAGAGAGATGATTACAGCTTCAAGTCCTTCATTCTTCTTGCTTGATTTTTCGAGATCTGCATTTAGATCGTTGATTTCTGCTTCTAGTTCTTTAATTCGATTGGATGCATAAGTATGAAACCTTTGATACTTGTCCACCTGTCCATTCAACATTTCTATTTGATCTTTCATTTGAGAGGTCATCTCTTTGTAGATAGAATCTTTCTTATCAATTTCCTTTTGTTGTTCTTCAACTTTGATCTTGATAGCTTGTTCTAGATCCACAACTTTACTTTCACTTTCTACACCATTTCTTGCACAAAGAAGATTACAAGGGCCCAAATCACTATCATATTCATCTTCTTCAATTTTCTGAGATATCTCCTTGCTTCGAGTAGCCTTCTTATTTTTCCTCTTTTCCATGAGCACTTGTAGAGCTTCGTCAGAATCTGTTTCATCTTCTTCAATTTTTTCTATACATGATTTCTGAGGTATCTCCTTTCCTCGAGTAACCTTCTTCTTTTGCCTCTTTGCCATGAGCACTTGTAGAGCTTGGTCAGAATCTTCTTCATCTTCACTGGACACTTCATCATCATCTTCATTTGCATAATAACTCTTCCTCTTTTCAAATTGTTTTCCTTTATCATGTTTTTCTTTATAAGGACATTTAGCAGCATAGTGACCAAATTTTCCACACTCAAAACATTTGAAGGGAAGCTTACCTTTGAATCTTCCAGTTCCTAGTTGGAGTTTTCTCACGAAATTCACTTCTTCTTGATCGGATATATAGTTGGATTCTTTGACAACTTCCTTTTCTTTTCCTCTTGCAGAAACCTTAAAAGCAGCTTCTTTGATTTGAGAAGGACCTCCTTGTCTCATTTCAAAAGCAGTCAGGATACCATGTAATTGAACAATAGTAAGAGTTTGCAGATCTTGCCTTTCTTCAATAGCCGAAACTTTAGAGTCAAATTTCGAAGTCAAGGATCTTAAGACCTTTTCCACCAGAGTAGTATCAGTTATGGTTTCACCCAAATTTCTCATTCGATTTACAATATCATCCAGACGAAGAAAGAAACTAGCAACACTTTCATCACTATGCATCTTCAAAGTTTCATATTCAATTCTAAGAGTTTGGAGTTTTGCACTTTTTACCTTTGTATCTCCTTCATAGCTTAGAATGATTTTGTCCCATATTTCTTTTGTTGAATGTAGCTGCATCACTTTAGCAAATTCTGATTCAGACATGCTTCCTAACAAGACATTTACTGCTTTGGCATTGATTTCATACTTCTTCCTTTCTGCTGCATCAGTAGGAATAATGTTGGGTATTGATAGCCTTCTTCCACGATTGCCCATACATCTGCACGAAGACTTTGCAGATACGCTTTTGTTCGTACCTTCCAGAATATCAGATTGCTTCCATTGAATAGAGGTGGCTTTATAGACATTACTCCTTCTTGATTTCCCATTGCGACGGATCTCCTTCAAGCGATCAAGCTTCTGCAGAAGGACCTGCTCTGATACCAATTGTTGGGAAAAATACTGAGAGGGGGGGGTGAATCAGTATTTAGGGCAAACTAAAACTTTTTACTTTTTCATGCTCTAAAACCCATACACTACTTTGCTGAAGCCAACTAGCGTATACACGCGGATATCCTTCATAAAACTCGCGTATACACAGAGATCTAATTATGCCATTAGTTCTTCACTTATATCATTCCATCATTCATTCACTAGATGTTCTATAAACAGTAAGCATGTGCAGTAAGAACAGAATAAACCATCACACAAAGCATCACACATGAACACCAGGATTTTTAGGTGGAAACCCAAGTCGGGAGAAAACCACCACTGCAGCTGCTCAGCCTTCAATATTTTATTATAGAGAAAACATCTTACAACATATGTGCTGGCGCAGACTTGACCAGCACGCAGGCACCCACCTGCGCTCGTTTACCAGCCTCTCCTGGAAGGGAGCTCCAACCCCCTGACTCGTTTACCAGCCTCTCCTGGAAGGGAGCTACGACCCCCTGATCTCGTTTACCAGCCTCACCTAGAAGGGAGCTACGACCCCCTGCTCTCGTTTACCAGCCTCACCTGGAAGGGAGCTACGACCCCCTGACTGAAGGCTACAACCCTCAGCACCTCTATGGACCACGTTTCATCAATTTTCACACTGGATCCAACAACTTCAATAGACCACAACTTGCAGGCCACGTTTCATCATATTTTCAGACTGGACCCTCTCCATACATTTAAGCACAGTCAAACATCAACAACAGATAGCTAAAACACAGCAGATCAGATTAGACATTTCATACCCCATACTTCAGCAAACCCTAGTTTGCATACGCGCTTTTCTTTCACTGATGTCACGTATATACGCGCTTCCGTCCACATCAACCAGCGTATACATCTGCACATAAACTTCACTGCGCATACGCGCTTTTTCTTCAGAGAAGCCGCATATATACGCGCTTCCTCTATGGCGAAGTAGCGTATGGATCTTCAATCATTACAGAGCTGCATACTTCTTCAGATCAGACATTCAGTTCAGATTCAACCCTTTACTTCAGACAGATGTTCGCCTCATCACAGATCTAATCACTCCATAAACAGATCTAGCAAATACAAGTACATTTCAGATCTAGAAATCCCGCTTCATCATTTCTTCATAAGTGCATCATAGATTCAGATCTATCATCAAACCTTACCCTTTCCATACAGATATACTTCACAGAGAAGTATTCATTCAAGCTCAGACATCTTGCTCCCACACCTGCCATTTGCACAATGAATTTCTTCTCCTTATATAGGTTTATCCTTTTTCAATACCACGGGCCCCTTTTTCAATACCATGAGCCAAAACAATACCATGAGCCTTCAATACCACGGGCCCCTTTTTCAATACCATGAGCCAAAACAATACCATAAGCCCAAAACTACATTACTTCCGATGGTATTCCTGGACGGGGTCACATAGACGAATCATTACTCAATACAATGGGTCAATACCATGGTGGTTACCCCTGGTTTTGCACTTTATGAGCGCTTTTTCCCATACGCGACTTGGAACGTTCTTTTCCGCGTGCATACGCGACTTCCCTTAGGCAAATCCGCGTATTCCTAGAGACATACTCTTTTCATCATAGATCTCGTCACATGCCGAATTCATTTCTTCATTGCCTTTTGTACTCACCGTAGATACATCGATTTAGTTCATCAAGATAGGGTTTATCAAGTAATAATCCTTTCATCAAGCAGTTGCCATCTTCTAGTTGCCATCATCTTGCCATTCAAGGACAACACTTGCCAACAATCTCTTGTCTTCATCTTCATTCAGTGGGTTGCCATCAAGGACAACACTCTGCATCATATTGCCAACATGAAGAACCCAAAAAGTTATAAGGATATATATATTACTGATGAGTCAGTGGCTCGTTAATGTTTATAATATTATATGGTGGAGACAAAGATTGGGGTTTCAAATTGGATTGGCACAATTATTAATACAAAGCGATTGAGATGTATGGTTGTTCCGCTTGCGGAACTCACCACATAAACAAGAAACTTGCGTATGGAAAAGCATTGGATATTGTTTATAAAATCCAAAGGGTTAAACTTTGGGTTAAAGGCTGGGTGCACATAGATAATTTGAATCTCCTCGTGTGAATAAAATAAATTAAAAAGAAATCGAAGAGCCCCGGGGATAAACTAAAGGAATACCATTAGCGGTTCGTGGTTTTGGCTCATGGTATTGATAAAGGCTAAATCTATATAAGGAGAAGGAAATCATTGTGCAAGTTGGCAGAAGTCTGGGTTTGAAATGAATACTTCACTCTGAAATATATCTGTATGGAAAGGGGTAACAGTTTGATGATAGATCTGAATCAATGATGCAACTATGAAGAAAATGATGAAGAGGGATCTCTAGATATGAAATGTATTTGTATCTTCTAGATCTGTTTATGGAATGAGATGAGGCGAACATGTTTCTGAAGTGAAGGGTAAAATCTGAGCTATATATATCTGTTCTGAAGATTTGCACTGACCTACAATGTTTGAAGATATATACGTGGTTTGGATTCAGCAAAAGCGTGTATGAAATGTGAAGTTTGTCTTGAAATAGTTGCTGAAGAATACGCAGCTGTATACGTAGGTTCAGAGAAGTAAAAGCGCTTATGAAATCTAGGGTTTGCTGAAGTATGTGGAATAAGATGTCTGATCTATTCTACTGCTATCTGTCAATGATGATCTGGGGTGTTCACTAATATGAAATTGACTAGATGGAATAGGTGGGTGGCCACCAATATCCACCTAGATCATTCCTCCCCCCCTTAGGAATAAATGGTCTCTATTGCATGTATAGCCTCCATGAGGTGGGGAAATTTCTATTGAACTTGTTCCCTGGTGAAGGAGTTGGCTAGCATTGATAACTCGATACAATTGGATCTTTTTCTAGTGAGTTCTTTTAAGTTGTGTGTCCATGATCCAATTAGTTGTAGCCTATTCCATGCAATCTTGATTTAACTCTTTCGGGTTGAGTTGTTCTGTAATGTCAGATGTGTCCATTAATGGTGGAAAGTATGGTCGAAGGTGATCCACGTTGAACACTGGGTGCAGGACAAGGAATGGGGGAATTGTAAGCTCAATAGCATTGTCTCCCACAACCTTGGTAATGGTATATGGACCATATCGATAGTTGGCATAGCTTGCGGTGGGGTCTAGAGATGCACTCCTTCTGCAAATGTAGCCAAATTTTGTCACCCACCTGGAAGCTGTGTGGCACCTGATGTTGATCTTGTCACTGCTTGTACATAGCATTGGATTTGTCCAATATGTCATGAAACTGTTGGTGGATGTGTTGAATGTGCTCAATGAAGTTGTCCACCTTGTCATATTTAGACTAGACATGAGTTGAATCTGCCTGAGTAGTCGCAAATGGCATGGTTGCGTCAATGGGGCATAGTGTCTGGAATCCCAAGCCCACTTGAAAGGGGTTGTGGCCAATTGAGCTGTGGAGAGCCCAATTATAGTTGTGTTGTACATAGGGGAGGCTCTCATCCCATGTGCGTTGATGATTTGAGTTTTACATATGCATAATGTGTACAATCATCCTGTTGACGACCTATGTCTGTCCATCGGTTTGGGGATGGAAAGATGTGGACTTGGTGAGCTTGGTGTCTAGCATCAACCAGAGACTACACCAGAATGTACTAAGGAACCTGTTGTACTGATCTTAGATGATATACTATGGCATCCCAAAATTTACCCACACTCGTTCAAAGATGAGTTTAGCAGTGGATTTTTCTTTGATATTCTTCTTCCATGCTGCCATAATGGCCATCTTAGAGAATCTATCGATGACCACAAAAACACAGTCATTTCCATGCTTATTAGAAGGAAGGCCCAACATGTAATCCATAGAGATGGATTCCCAAGGTCGACTAGGTGTAGGAAGTGGAGTATAGAGACCTTGCTTCTTGATGGTCAGTTTAGCAATGGCACAGGCAGTGCAAGATATGTTGTACTTCCCGACATCATGTCAAATTTTTTGCCAATAAAAATACTTCTGCAATATTGCCACTATTTTCTCGACCCCAAAATTCCCAATGACCCGATTGTAGTGCACTTCCCAAACCATATTGGCACGCTCGCTTGAAAGAACACAAAGGTGTCCCAGGCAACATAGTAGTGCATCCTGGAGGTGAAATTTTGGAACTTGCTTACCTTCCAAGAGTGTCTTTTATGTGTGGCCGAATTTTGGATCGCTTTTGTAGAGAAGCGGCTAATCAGAATTATCATGCCCACAAGAGTTGAGCATGGTGGTTAGCACCACGATCGGTGGTCAGCTAAGGCAATCTGAAACATTGTTGGTGTTTCCATTCTTCTAATTGATGTTCAAATGAAACTGTTGTCAGTATGTGTACCATTTCTGATGGCGATCATTCTACAACTTCCCTTATGTCTATATGAAATACAGGGGTCAGTGGTTTGTGTGGATGACCTTTCCTTTGCCAAAATGTAATGCTTCCATTGTCGTCAAGCCTACACAATGGAATACATCTCTTTGTTATAAGTGGGGTACTTCCAAACTATGCTGGAAAGTGTCTCACTATGATATGCCATTGGATGCCCATGTTGAGTAAGGACTTCCCCAATAGCA
>JAXQQM020078901.1:0-15727 GCA_034641835.2 Pinus albicaulis | reverse complement strand
TTTTCATCAAGACAGATGTCTCTCTATTCCACAGATAAATTTGGCAGCTCTACAATCGAGATATTTCCAGGAAAAACTTTAAACATAAACAAGAACCTAGAGAAATCTCAACAAGTAGAGCTAGTCAAAATATTATAGAGACATTCTTCTGCATATGCATGGGAGTACACTGATATGAAATGGATAAGCCCCAATACTTTCACTCATCACATATATATAGAGGAAAATTGTAAACCAATCAGACAACCTCAAAGACGGATGAATCCAAATCTTAGGGAAATTGTTAAAGAAGAATTGCAGAAATTGTTAAATGTTAACTTTATCTATCCCATTTCAGATAGTCAGTGGGTTTCTCCTTTGGTAATTGTGCCAAAGAAAAATGGTAAATGGAGGGTATGTATTGACTACCAAGAATTAAACAAAGCTACTCTTAAAGATCATTTTCCCCTACCTTTCATAGATAAGGTGTTAGATACCTTAGTTGGCAAAAAGTACTTCTCATTTCTAGATGGGTTTAGTGGTTATTATGAAATTCAAGTAGCACTTGAGGATCAAGAAAAAACCACATTTACATGTCCTTGGGGTACCTATGCTTACCGAGTATTGCCATTTGGATTATGCAATGCACCTGCAACATTTCAAAGGGAAGTATTAGGAATATTTTCGGATCTAATACATGATTGTGTAGAGGTATATATGGATGATTTCACAGTTTATGGAAACACATTTGAAGAAGCCTTAACAAACTTGGAAAAAGTTTTAAAGAGATGTAAAGAAGCAAATATTTCACTTAGTCATGAGAAGTGTTTTATGATGTTTACTGAAGGAATTGTTTTAGGACATCACATTTCAGGGGATGGGATTAGAGTTGATGAGTCAAAAGTTGAAGTCATATCTAACTTATCTATTCCAAGTTGTCAAAAATATGTTAGGAGTTTTCTCGGATTTACAGGATATTATCGAAGGTTTATAGAAAACTTCACCAAGATAGCATCTCCACTTTTCAAATTACTTACCAAGGATTGTGAATTCAAGTGGAATCCTGATTTCCAGTTAGCCTTTGAGACCCTGAAAACAAAAATCTCTGAAGCACCTATTTTAAGGGGACCTAACTGGAAGTTACCTTTTCATATTTCAACAGATGCCTCAGATACAACTCTAGGAGCAGTATTGGGACAAAAAGACTTGATTCCTTATGCCATCTATTATACAAGTAAAAATTTGACTCCTTCAGAGTTAAATTATACTGTAACTGAAAAAGAGTTTTTAGCTGTTGTTCATGCCATAAACAAATTCAGACACTATATAATAGGCTATGAAACTTTTGTTCACACAGATCACTCTGCAATTAGATATCTAATGAATAAATCAATTACTAATGGCAGAGTCATAAGATGGTTATTGCTTCTACAAAAATTCAACATCACTATTCTAGATAGGCCTGGAAAACAAAACACAGTAGCTGATTTCCTATCTAGACTCCAAAACATCAAAGAAAATACTCCAGTTGAAGATCAATTCCCTGATGAATATCTTTTTGCAATTTCTACTCAGACTCCTTGGTTTGCTGACATTGCTAATTATTTAGTTTCAGGGAAATTTCCTTCAATAATGAATGCAAGAGACAAAAGAAAGATCATTTATGACAGTGAAAAATATTCAATGGGTTTCTAATGAGTTATACAAAACAGGTCCAGATTTTATCATTAGGAGATGTGTTCGGGAAGATGAGATGCCTGAGATCCTCAAGGCATGTCATGATGAACCTTGTGGTGGACACTTTGCTGATAAAAGAACAACTTATAAGATCCTTCATTTAGGATATTATTGGCCATCCCTTTTTAAAGATGCTAAAGAGTATGTCAAAAGGTGTGACAGTTGCCAAAGGGTAGGGAAACCTTCTCCTTCGGGTGAGATGCCATTGCAGCCTCAGGTACATATTGAACCTTTTGAAAAATGGGCTTTAGATTTTGTAGGAACTATTAGCCCTCCATCAAGACAAAAGATATATATAGTATTTTGCACTGATTATGTTACCAAATGGGTAGAGGCCAAGCCATTACTTTCTGCTACTGAAGCATCTGTAGTTAATTTTCTTTTTGAGGATATTTTTACTCGTTTTGGTGTCCCAAGGGAAATTGTTACAGATCAAGGAGCTCAATTTACATCAAATCTAGTGGAACAAATGATGGAGAGGTACAAAATCAGACACAGAAAATATACTCCTTATCATCCACAAGCAAATGGTCAAGTGGAATCTACCAATAAAGTCATTAAAGGGATCCTAACAAAGACTGTCCATTTACATAGAAGAGATTGGGTAGACATGCTTCCTGAAGCTTTGTGGGCCTATAGAACTACATGGAGAAGCACAATAGACCATACTCCTTATGAACTTGTTTATGGAAAATAAGTTTTGTTTCCCATAGAGTTTCAGATTCAAACTTTTAAAATGGCAGTTCAGCTAGGACTTGATCTAACAGAGGCACAAAAGCACAGATTGGAGCAGATTAATGAATTGGATGAGATCAGACAAGATGTAGTTCAGAAAAAAAGTATAGTCCAGCAGCAAAGGAATAGATGGCATGATAAGTATATCAAGGAAAAGAAGTTCAAAGAAGGTGACTGGGCTCTCTTGTTTGATTCAAAGTTCAAAGATTTTCAAGGTAAATTCCAAACACATTGGCTTGGACCATATGAAATTGTGAAAATTTTTGACAATGGAGCAATAAAAATCAGGACAATAGATGAAGAAGAGGTCACTTTTCTTGTAAATGGTCATAGATTGAAGCTGTATCATAAGCCACTTTCAAGAGAAGAATTTGTCAAGAGATTTCAGGAAAACAGTGATGTGAAGTTAATGAAGAAGAATTTTTCTTCTTCATCAACTTAGTTGAATTTTCTGAATTCAAAAGCATAAAAAAAAAAATTTAATAAATAAATAAATAAATAAGAGAAAAATAATAAAGTATAAACATGAAAACTAATCACTGATTAGCATGTTTATACGAAAAGATAAAATGAAAATCAGAATCCTTCTGACACTTTAGTGTTTCAGATTTGTTTTTTTTTTTCTACAAGCAGTCATTACAAAATCATAAGTTTCACTCCAACATGTCTCATTTCATTCATATTTCATTCACTCCATTCATTCATATTTCATTCATTCCATTCATCCATACTTCATTCATTCCATTCCATGGTCCATTTCATTTCCATCTCAGATTTCTAAATTTGATCTCTTTTTGCAGATTGAGTGTTATAAGTTATGAATTGCAGACCACTTTTTATATTTCATTCGACTTCACAATTGTAATTCATTTCATTCCATTACATTTCACCTCACTTCTGATCCATCCCACCATATTTCATGATCCATTTCATACTACAATCCATCCATGTTTAAAATAATTTCATTTCACATTTCAAAGTTCCTACAGGTACATTCTGCAGTCATTCAGACATTTTGTAGCCAGTCAGACATTTTGCAGCTAGCTAGACATTCTACAGCCAAATATCTAGAAGGCAACTATCCAGTAATCATTTGATCAGCAGCAAATTGATCCTGTACACCAAGGACAACAAGAAAAATCAAAGGAATTATGAAGACTGAAGAATCAATGATTTTTAAAGGAGGACCAAGCATATCAAAACCACAAAAAAAAAATTAATGGAAAGGCAAAGGTAAAGTTGTAAAATTGTTATGATGACCGAATATGAAAGTTATAGTATAGTTAGGTCATGTATGTTTCAAAAATTTGTTTTAATTATTCATGTTGATCATGCCTATTAAATCTATCATAAAAACTTTAGACAAAATCCCTTCCACTTTGCCATTTCAAATCATCATTTAAAACTTAACGGTTAAGTACTGAAGTGACCTAATCAGTCACGTCACCAGCCGAAGTATTTAGTGATGATTTTGAATTTCTTACAAAATGTTTCTGCGGTATTTTCTCCCATTTTGGTTCTCAAACTCATTAATTCGTGTAAATCACCCTCACTACATTTCACTCATTCTATAACCTCTTCATATCACCCTTTTGTAGCTAATTCCTACTGCATAAATAGAGAACAACATCTTTCGGGAAAAAAAACTCTTTAACAGCCATTTCCACAGTGGATAGAAGGGCAGTAAATTGAAGGTTGAAAATATAAGCTATGGGTCTCCTAGTAAGATCCGAACCAGTTGGAACCAAGTACATGGAGGGTTATCCACAAATCAGAGAAATGCTACAGCAGGCTGGGTGGTTACAATTTTTGGAAAAATTTAATGGTTTTCATAAAGAGGTAACTAAAACATTTGCACGATCCTTCAATGGAGCAGAGGTCGAAATAGGAGATATTAAATTCACTATTACAGAGGATTTCATTGCAGAAGCAACAAAATTACCCAGGCAAGGAGAACGGTGGTTCAAAAATAGGGAATTTCATAATGAGGCATGGAGGCAAATGCTTAAAACACTAGGTATGGATGTTTCCATTTTTAAGAAGGGTATTCCTAGCTCAGCACTGAAGAATAAATGGCAGAATATGTTGCTCATTTTGCAAAAAATTATAACTTGTGAGGGAAGGTTTGGTACCCTCTATGTTTATCATATTCATTTAATGATGCATTTCTTAGATGAAGAAATCAATTTACCATTATTCCTACTTCATAGTCTGAAGAGAATGGCGTCTAATGTACAAAAGAGGGTTCAATTCCTGGAAACCACTTTGTACCACCACAGCCTAGTTAAAATCCTAATTGAACATCATTTTAGAAAAGTGGGAGACAATTGGGATGAGTTTCTAGTGAGGAATCACTTTTAAGAACCCAAGGAACCTCCATCTGAAGGCAAGCCTACAAGAAGAAGCAGGAGAAGGAAAATTTCCGTAGCTGTTGAAACTAAAACTGGTAAGTCTATACAAGAGGACAGTGAAGAGATAATTTCTGAGAAATTGACTGAAATTAGGAAACATCTTAAAAAAGAGAAGATGGTAAGAAGGTATGCCAAGGAGAGAGGTGAAGGACCATCTCAACCAAGACGAAGCCACAGACTTAGAGGTATATTGAAGAAAACGAGGATTAGACAAACGAGAATCATAAACATTGAGGATGAAGAGACACCAACTGCTAGATCACCTGAGTACCAATATGAAGAGGATCTTGATGAAGGAGCTCCGGAGATATACCCAACACAACAACAAATTTATAATTATGTTGAGACATTAGAGAAGAGAACCTCAGAAAGTAGAGACATAACTCCTAGCCCACCAAAATCTGCAATTGATGTACTAAGAAGAGAAAAATATGAGTTATAAGTACTCAATAGGCATATCAAGAATGAGAATGACATTTTAAGGGAGCATGTTAAGCTGAAAAGTGATATGAATACAACTCTCCCTCTGCAAATGGAAAAGTTGTACAAGGCTAGTGAGAAATTGAAGAAGAAAAACAAAAAGTTGAGCAGGGCACTTATAAATTTGAGATTCAAGTTGGTCATAAATAAGCCTAGGGGGCCATTAACTATTAGGAAAACCAGAAGAAGGAGCCTAGATTTCCTAGCAGAAGTCTTAGAATATATGGGTTGATTGCATGAGGACATGCAAAAACTTTGCAGTGGGGGTATGTTGAGCCCTAAAGATGTCCTTTTCTTCCTCCACATTTCACTTCATTTCCTTCGTTCCTTATCAATTACAGGCTTAAATTATCAATAGGATTAATTAAAGTTGATTTAAGAATGTATATAATGACTAACTTGCTACAGTTTCATGGTTTTTTTGTTGTAGTAATTTTTGACTAGATTTAGGTACAGAATGCAGCCATTCTGTAGCTAGTTGCCGATTCCGCAACTGTCTTCATGTTTTCACAAGTTCCAAGTGTCACCTCAAAGAAAAACGCATATGGATGAATTCTAGACTTCATCCACATCATTCTTTGCTCCCTACAACGTCTGAGCAGAATTCTACAGGTGGTTATGCATGTGGGAAACCAAAACTACGAGATAGACTTCTAATAGGACAAGGACTGTACAGATGTCTTTAATCATAGTATGATACCACCACTAGAGTTATAATTTGATTTTAGTTGGGAAAGACATTTATTCCTATTTTATCTCAAGGGAAGTTATGTAATTTTCTTATAAGAATGACTCGGGAGACCGAGAAACAGGTAGCTAGATTTATGTTTTGTTGCTAGATCTCTAAAAAACCATGATACTCTATTTTTGAAATACTTTTCCTTTAATGAAAGAAGCACTGCTTTATTGCAAGATCTGAGGCAATCTTGAGGATATTTTTATGTTGATCCGGTGGTAGAGGGCCCCTACTGCCTGAGAAGCTTTGTGCACATTACTTAGATAAGTAACTTTAGCCTTGTTGCATTCCTAGTTTAAGCAATTTTCTGAACTTTGTGTTTTATATTCACTTGCATTGGATGCTACAGTTTAGTCGTGTTCTTACGAATTATTCCAAAATATCACTAATATTGAATGAGATATAATTGTAGTATTTTAGGAGTTAGTTTCATTTCTTTGAACTTTATGTTTTTGTGCTCAATTACATCAGTTGTTACAGCTAGTCTTGTTCTTATTAATCTCTTCCAAAATATCACTAACACTGGGTGAGACATAGCTGTGGTGTTTCAGAGCTTACTGCGTTTTGTTGAACTTTATGTTTTTATGCTCATTTACATCACATGTTACAGCCAGTCCTATTCTATGAATTATTCCAAAATACCACTAACCCCGAATGAGACAGAGCTGAAACATTTCAGTTATTAGTTGCATTTTTAGTCTAGTTGTAATACTCCATAGGTTAATAGCACCCTAGTTCAGTTTCTGTTCACTGTGTTTCAAGTTAGTTTAATTGCATTCTAGTTCAGTTATAGTCATTGTATTTCAAGTTTGATTAGCTAGTTGAATTAGACTTCACGGCCTTCATTATTTACAAACTACTCTTGTTATTAATCTCTTCCAATACATCATCATATGGACAGGAAGTAGTGATATCACTTCAAGGCCTTGACTATTCTGCAATCTCTTATAATTGTGCAAATAACCTTTTTCCCAAAACTATTCCAAAATACTTCTAATTTCTGAATAAGGCTTAGTAGTGACAATTTAAGTTGCAGAATGGATTAATTTCAGTGTCATAGGTTAATTTAGAGTAGAATTCCTCACTGTGTTGCAGACTATCTTTTCCAAATATGTTCCAACAAATTTCTAGCCATGGATAAGATTTTCTCTATCATCTTGTAGGTGGTTGTTTACTTAGAAGAACCTCATGGCACTAACTTATCCTTTTCTCAAGCTATACCAACATATTTCTAATGAATGAATGGGATTGAGTTCATGTTATGAGTTATTGAGTTCATGTTGTGAGTTATTGAGTTCTTGCTATGAGTTATTTTTCTTGTTAAAGTATTGTATTTTCTGGTCTCAAGAGCCATACATAATTTAGAATAGGTTATGCTCTGTTTTAGTGTGACCAACAACTTCTCTTTGCCAAAACTTAGTTCTTTTCCCTCTTAGAATAAAAACACAAAACCAAAAACATTAAAAAAAAAAACACTAAACACAACGTAGTGAGAAACAAATACCTAGGCACATATAGTGCACTTCACTTCAACAGTTTACTAACCCTGGTTGACAATTTATGACCTCAATCTAGGAACACTATGTTGAGCAGACACATGCAACAACCATTTGAGATCGAGACAGATGCCTCTGACTATGCTATTGGGGTAGTTCTTACTCAACAGGGACATCCAGTGGCATATCACAGTGAGACATTGTCTAACACAATTCGCAAGTATCCCTCTTATGACAAAGAAATGTATTCCATTGTGCAAGCTTGTCGACAATGGAAGCATTACATTTTGGGGAAGGAAACAATCATCCACACAGACCACCGGCCCCTGCAATTCATACAGACACAAGGGAAGTTGCAGAATGATCGCCATCAAAAGTGGTCCACATATCTGCAACAGTTTCATTTGAACATCAAGTACAAGAAGGGTAGCACCAATAATGTTGCAGACTGCCTCAGCCGACCACCGATCGTGGTGCTCACCACCGTTCTCAACTCTTGTGGGCACGAGACTTCTGATTGGCCGCTTCTCTATGAGAGTGACCCAGAATTCGGCCACACTTACAAGGCACTCTTGGGGGGCACACAAGTTCCAAATTTTCACCTCCAAGATGCACTTTTATGTCACCTGGGACATCTTTGTGTTCCTTCAAGCGAGCGTGCCAAGATGATATGGGAAGCACACTACAGTCGAGTCGCTGGGCATTTCGGGGTCGAGAAAACAGTAGCAATACTACAGAAGTATTTCTATTGGCCGAACCTTCAAAAGGATGTCGAGAAGCACATCAGATCCTGCACTGCTTGTGCCATTTCCAAACCGACCATCAAGAAGCAAGGCCTATATACTCCACTACCTACCCCTAGTCGACCTTGGGAATCCATCTCCATGGATTACATGTCGGGCCTGCCTTCTACTAAGAATGGAAATGACTATGTTTTCGTGTTCGTTGACAGATTCTCGAAGATGGCCACATGGCTGTACTCGCAAGAAGAATATTCAATGCAGTCATCTAAACTTTCTTGAACGACCGTGGGTACCTGATCCCTCTGTTTCCATCATACTGAGCACGCACAAACTAGGTTCTCAAAGATATTTGGCCTGTTCTCTTACCAATGTCGACAATGTCACCAAGTCCACAGCTTTCCATCCCAAACAGATGGCCAGACAGAGGTCGTCAACAGAATGATTGTACACATTCTGCGCATGTACAATTCAAAGCATCCACGCACATGGGACGAGAGCCTCCCTTATGTACAACATAGTTATAATCGGGCTCTCCACAGTTCAATCGGCCATAGCCCATTTCAGGTGGGCTTGGGATTCCAGCCACTATGTCCCATTGACGTAGCCATGCCATTTGCAGCTGCTCAGGCCGATTCAGCTCATGTCCAGTCTGAAGTTGACAAAGCAAGTAACTTCATCGAGCGCATTCAACACATCCGCCAACAGGTTCATGATATATTGGACAGAGCCAATGCCAAGTAACGTCATGATTAACATCAGTGCCAATAATAACTCTGTGTGGGCTGAGCAAAGGCATAGATTTGGCAATAGCGGCTCACTGGACCCCATCACAAGGTTTGCCCGCTCTGATTCGAGTCGTACACCATCACCAAGGCTGTAGGGAACAATTCCTTCGAGCTCAGTATTCCACCATTCCTTGGTTTGCACCCAA
This sequence comes from Pinus albicaulis, assembly GCA_034641835.2. NCBI lineage: Eukaryota > Viridiplantae > Streptophyta > Pinopsida > Pinales > Pinaceae > Pinus > Pinus albicaulis. The sequence continues at coordinate 6,479 of JAXQQM020078901.1, read as the reverse complement.
TATTCAATGTGGACCGCCTTCATCCTTACTTCCCACCTCTACTGGACACCTCTGACATTGCAGAACAACTCACACCAACAGAGTTAAACCCAGACTGCATGGAACAGGCCACCACAGATTGTATCATGGACATGCAAATCAAGAACACTCGCCAACACAATATCCAACTGTATCGGTTTGTCAAATCTGGCCAATTCCTGCACCAAGGAAAGTGGTTCACCGTGGACCAAGTTCAACAGAAGTTTCCTCATGTCATGGAGGAACTTAACACAATGGGGACCATTGCTTCCTAAGGGGGGAGGAATGATCCAGGTGGATATTGGTGGTCACCCTCCTATTCCACTTGGGTCCCCACCATTGTCTCTTTTAGTTTTTCAGTTTCGGCACAACTTACTATGTTTAGCAGTTTTTCGGGTCCTGAACTTCCGGAGTTGTTTTGAGGCCCTAAACGATGTTTTTTGGGCATCTTTTGTCCAACGAATATGATTCAATTTTAAAATTGATATTTATGGCGACATTTGTATTCCTTGGATAGATCTTTCTAATGATGTATCATCTGCGTCAAACAGAAATAGTGTGTTGAAGTTACGTCCCCTTGAAGTTGAAACACCAATTTACCCAAACGGGGCCCATAGTTTTGGAACTTCATCTCCTAGGGTTAGGTTTTTGGACGTTTAGAGTTCTCCATTGTTTCTCCATAATAAATAGGCCCTCGAGCCTCATTGTAAAACAGTTCAGATGTCTGTAGCCGCCACATCTCTTCTCAGAGATTCGCTACCAGCACCCTAGCCATTTTATTTCCATTATGTTTGTAAGCATATTTCTGTTATTTGATATTAATGAAATGAAGCCTTATTTCCGCTGCATCTCTATGTTTATGGTTATTTTTGTATTATGTTGCGTTCCTGCATAAATCCGGATCACATAATGGGACCGTCCCAAGTTAAGTCATATTGAACTAGGCTATGACTAATGATCATTCTAATCATTCTGTGGTGACTTACCACTGTTTTAGGGTGCCCAACCCGTCTTATTCTAGTGGCAATATCATGCAATAAACAATTTAAAAGGGATGGAAAATTAACAGTAGGTTTTTGCTTTAAAACATCTAGGGTTTTGAGTTGTCGCGGCCTTACCACATCACAGCGTCCATCACAAATAATGTATTTCTGGATGATACTTGATAATTCCCTCCATGGTTCTGCGAGAGAGGATGGTTGAACGCCTTTTCCCTTTCTGACCAGTTGTTCACCTTCGTCTTTGAAGGTTTCCATCGTGTCGTGTATCGATACATGTTTTTATGCCCATGTGGTGCCTTCTACTGGCAACACGGTTACTTCAGCTATTACAGCATCTGTAACTGTAATCTTTCTACCTTTTACCATGGATTCCCTATTCTAAAAATTATGTAGAAACTCAATAGTGATTTCTTCATTTGGGGGATGAAACCTTGTAAGATAGGATATCCATCCTACTTGAATCAAAATTTCTCTTGCTCTATCGGAGACTTCTAATACTAACAGTTCTTGGCGCACTGTCTTACCACCCATAATGTTCGAATTCTTCTTACTTTTACAAAGGATGGATGTAATGGGAAAATTTTGAAAAGCACGGCAATACTAAAAAGCGCAGTAATACTGGAAAGAACAGCAAATTTGAAAAACACAACAATATTAAAAAGCACAACAGCACAGCGATACATAGAAAGATAGAACATCAAGTTTTTTGAAAAAACTAAGTATAGCTGATGTTTTTCACATTCCGCATAATCATCGGATATCATGTTAGTTAATGAAATAGTGACAGCATATGCATAACGGAAGTCCTCTCCCCCTCCTTAATGAGAGGTCGCCTTCGACCAATTGGACGGGAAATGGATATTTCGGCGGCAGGATAGAGAGTACAGCCATAAATGGGTCAAAGTACGAAGATGAATGGTGAGACAATATGGATAGAATGAAAGCATGGGTATAATTATAATGAATGATAAGAGACAAGAATTTGTAGTTTATGATAAGTTAAGTGATAGGAAAGGGAACAACAATATGTAAAAAAATCTTTTGATGATGATATTCTAATTGTGTATGATATGATTGAGAAAAAACATAAATGCATGCATAAAGGTTCAGAGTAGGGAAGTATTTAGAGGAAATAATATCTCGAAAAAAAAGATAAATGGGAAGAGGGTATTATAAGAGTTATTGATTGTAGAAATGGAACTTCAATACCATAAGCAGAGCTTCTGCTGCCAGCAGGCGTACATAGCCTTGACAGAGTTGATTTTTAACCCAAGTGAGCCAGGATCCTCAATTTATAAATGAAAAAATTAATTTTTGTTCTTACAGAAGAGACCAATGTGCTGGCATGGTAACAAGATAACCACACTGCCATTCACTGGGAAGTAGCAAAAGTGAATAGGCCGGCTCGTGATGAGACCTCCTGTTCCAAGGATATTTTAGCCATCCAATGGACCATAACCCTAGTGCGGTGGCCATAATGCGTATGTCACATTGCTACATCCTTATGAACATGGTAGTTTGGCTCTTAATGAGACCCCCTATCCTCTATCTGTAGACTAGTTATCATTACATATTTTTATGATAAATAGAGGGAGGCTCAGTACTCCTTAAGAGTAGGGATGGTGTAAGAAGTTGAAACATATCAATAATAAGAAAAATTATACCCATAATCCCATTGATAATAGACAGAGAGAATTATAACCAGGAAAAGTAGAACCAACATGGTAAAGATGATCAATCAGTATCATATACGGTAGAAATCAGTACAGTAAAGTAAAATATAAATAATTGTGTCCCTTTCAATTGTTTTAGGCCTATCATAAAGAAGTTGTCTTGGTCAAAGATCATAATGTTAAAAATAGTCACCTGCTTTAATAAAATCCATAAGTCATTGCCCACATGAAGGTACTATACTACAGGCCAAAAAGGAATCAAAGAAATGAAGTTGAAAAAAATGAACGAGAAGTGCTTGGGAAATATATAACAAGGGTGATGTTCAAAACATACAAAAAATGCAAGAAGAAAAAACAAAAAAAAATGTTGTTTCAAAGATGGAACAACAAAACCAAAAAGTGTTGTTCCAAAAAGGGAACAGCAAAATCAAAAGGTGTTGTTCCGAAAAGGGAACAACAAAACCAAAAAGCGTTGTTTCAAAAAGGGAACAGCAAAATCAAAAATTGTTGTTTCGAAAAGGGAACAGCAAAATCAAAAAGTGATGTTTCGGAAAGGGAACAGCAAAATCAAAAAGTGTTGTTCCGAAAAGGGAACAGCAAAACCAAAAGTGTTGTTCCGAAAAGGGAACAACAAAACCAAAAAGTGTTGTTCCGAAAAAGGAACAGCAAAATCAAAAAGTGTTGTTCCGAAAAGGGAACAGCAAAATCAAAAAGTGTTGTTCCGAAAAGGGAACAGCAAAACCAAAAAATGTTGTTCCGAAAAGGGAACAACAAAATCAAAAAGTGTTGTTCCGAAAAGGGAACAGCAAAACCAAAAAATGTTGTTCCGAAAAGGGAACAGCAAAACAAAAAAGTGTTGTTCCGAAAAGGGAACAACAAAACAAAAAAGTGTTGTTCCAAAAAGGGAACAGCAAAATCAAAAAGTGTTTTTCCGAAAAGGGATCAGCAAAACCAAAAAGTGTTGTTCCGAAAAGGGAACATCAAAATCAAAAAGTGTTGTTCCGAAAAAGGAACTGTAAAATCAAAAAGTGTTGTTCCAAAAAGGGAACTGCAAAACCAAAAAGTGTTGTTCCAAAAAGGGAACAGCAAAATCAAAAAGTGTTGTTCCGAAAAGGGAACAACAAAATCAAAAAGTGTTGTTCCGAAAAGGGAACAGCAAAATAGGCAAAAACAAATTAAATTGGCAATCTTATTTACAAAAAAAAATAAAAATAAAAATAAAATAAATAAAATAAAATGAATTTCTACAAAGATGAAGCTGCGGAAGGATTATCTTCTGCAGCTAAAACTTGCATGGTGGAGTCTTTGCGTATCTGTTGACAAAAATACTCTCTTGTAAGTGGTCCTTGGTAAAGGCGCACCCAATGTCCATTTGCTTTAAAGGAACAATTAGATCCATCAATGGTGGTTAATGTAAGAGTGCCATTGTCATGTACTTCCTTTATTTCATAGGGACCTAACCACCTAGTCTGCAGTTTACCAGGGAAGTCTTGAAACCTGGAATCATAGAGAAGTGCCCAGTCACCCTCATGAAATGTCTTTTTCTTGATCAGAGAATCATGCCATTTGACTCTTTGTTGTTGAATGAGTGTAGTATGCTACAGAGCCGAAAGCCGGATTTCATCTAATTCATTTATTTTTTTTAATCTATTAATCTAGGCTTCATTTAAATCTAGTCCCCCTTCCTGGGTTTTCCTTAGTGTTTATATCTCAAATTCTATGGGGAAAATAGGTTCCTTACCAAATACCAGTTGATATGGGGAGTATCCAGTAGTATTCCACCAAGTTGTGTGATATGCCCATAAGGCTTCTGGCAGTCGAGTAGCCCAGTCTTGTATGTGCAATGAGACTGTCTTTGTTAGAATAGCTTCAATTACTTTGTTGGTGATTTCTACCTACCTGTTTTCTTGAGGGTGATATGGAGAGGTAATTATGTGAACAACATGATGATTTTTCAGTGTAGCAACAATGTTGTGGCCTACGAATTGCGAACCTCCATCAGTGATTACTTCTCTGGGTAACCCATATCGTATAAAAATTTCAAAAAGAAAGTCTATCACGGTTTCTTCTATGGCTCTAGGTAATGCTACCGCTTCCACCCACTTAGTTACATATTCTGTTGCAACCAATATATATGATTTTTGGTTGGATGATGGGTTGATTGGCCCAAAAAAATCTAATTCCTTACGCTTAAAAGGTTCTATAACCAGCTATGGATGCAGAGGCATCTCATCAGATTAGCCAGGGTGACCCATCCTTTGACAACTATTGCAGGCCTGGACAAATTTCTTAGCATCTTTAAAAATCGTGGGCCAGTAGTAGCCCATTTGTAAAATTTTGTGTCCAGTTATGTGGTCTGTAAAATGTCCATCGTGGCAGGCTTTTAAGATATCATAAATTTCATCTTCCTTGATACACCTGCGGATGTGCATATCGGCCCCTGTGTGAAAAAGGTATCCTCCAATCCAGGAACACTGAGTGTTGCGTTGTACTATTGACTTCCTTTCTCTGGGTGTTAGATGTTTAGGTATTTTTCCCACTGCTAAATCATTTGCCACATCTGTGTACCATGGTTTTTTCACGGTTACAGCGAACAGGTGTTCATTCAGAAACTGATCCTCCACTGATATTGCGTCATTCGTTCTTGGCACTCGGGAGAGGAAATCTTCCACAAGGTTTTCCTTCCCTGGTCGATCCCTTATAGTTACATCAAATTCCTGCAAAAGTAGCAACCAACGTGTCACTCTTCCATTCGTAATGGGTTTGTTAGCTAAGTATTTAATAGCAGAGTGATCTGTATATAGAATTATAGGGTATCCAATTATATAATGTCTGAATTTGTTAATAGCATAAATAACAGCTAAAAACTCCTTCTCTGTTATTGTGTAATTCAATTCAGTAGGGGTTAGGTTTTTTCTAATGTAATATATAGCGTAGAGTTTCTTGTCTTCTTCTTGGCCAAGAACTACTCCAATGGTTGTGTCTGATGCATCTGATGAAATTTGGAATGGTATATCCCAATTCGGACCTCATAACACTGGTGTTGTTGATACTAGCTGTTTTAAATCTGTAAAGGCAGTATCACATTTGTCATTCCATGTGAAATCACTGTTTCCTGTTAAGGCATATAATGGTGCAGCAATTTGTGAAATTTTTTTGATAAATCTATGATAATATCCAGCAAATCCTAGAAAACTACGTACCTTTGTTTGAGTGTAGGGAGTAGCTAGTAAGATAATTACCTGTATTTTTTCCGGATCTACCTGAATTCCAGCTGCTGAAATGTAATGACCCAAGATCGAGCCTTCTGTCATCATCATATGGCACTTTTTGTGACTTAAAAATAGGCTGGTAGCAATACACCGTTCTAGAACTTTTTCCAATGTCTGTAATGCTTGCTCAAAGTCATCTCCATAAGGTGTGAAATCATCCATCGATACTTCCAATCCTTCATTTATCAAGTCTGCAAAAATACTGAGTATGGCCCTTTGGAATGTGGCAGGTGCATTACACAATCCAAAAGGTAATACCCTGTAGGCAAATGTTCCCCACGGATAGGTAAAGGTGGTCTTATCCTGGTCTTCGGGGGCAATTTGAATTTGGTTGCAGCCACTGAAGCCATCCAGGAAAGAGAAAATTTCTTCCCTACCAGTGTATCTAGGACCTGGTCAATAAATGGAAGGGCAAAGTGGTCTTTTTACGTTGCCTTGTTAAGTTCTCTATAGTCAACACATATTCGAAATTTCCCATTCTTTTTGGGAACCACAACTAATGGAGAAACCCATTT